>CAUYON010193595.1:0-14488 GCA_963573935.1 Arctocebus calabarensis | reverse complement strand
GCTATTTTTTTGTTTTGCAGTTCGGCCGAGGCCGGGCTTGAACCCGCCACCTTCGGTATATGGGGCCGGCGCCCTACTCGCTGAGCCACAGGAGCCGCCCTCATTTGGTGTATTTAAAGCAATCTGTTAGTCTCCAAATAACAAGAACTCTGGTTAAAAAAAAAAAAAAATTACCATGTTAATTTGACATAGAAGTAAACAAGCACCTGTAGCATACATAGAATATCCAGTATATGAGCTCAGAATCTGATTAGAGTTGATTAGAATCACAGACCTGAGCCAGGGCTGTCATCCAGTCATAACCAGTCAAAAATCCAGAAAGAACCTAAGGAACTACTTGGAAAAATATGCTGGTAAAAGAATTCAGACTGACAGTTAAGGGGTCAAGTTTTGAAGTATCAGATCTGCAAGGATTTTTTTGTAAACCTATAAAACTCAGGTTCCTATAAAGAACTCAATATTAACAGAAGAAGATCTTTACCAAGACTAGAGTTCTACAGATTTCTGTTAAATGGGTGTGCTTTTGTCATTGTTGTTGTTGTTGTTGTTTTGAGACAGAGTCTCACTTTATCACCCTCAGTACAGTGCCGTGGTGTCTCACAGCTCACCGCAACCTCAAACTCCTGGGCTTAGGCGATTGTCTTGCCTCAGCCTCCCGAGTAGCTGGGACTACAGGAGCTGCCACAACGCCCGGCTATTTTTCTGTTTTGCAAACCTGCCAAGACCAGGTTTGAACCTGCCACCTTTGGTATATGGGGCCGGCGCCCTACTCAATGAGCTATAGGTGCCGCCCTAAATGGGTGTTTTTGGCATTGACACTGCACATTCCACAGATCAGACCACCTTACGTAGATCCTAAAGCTGGTGTGGAATCTGGCGATCTAACCCAAAAGTGGTGAATTATACTCTGATGGTCAGTACAAAGCTACATAGTCAAGGCATCTTTTCTCTTATATCGCTCACCCTACCCTTATGCTATAAAAGTTACATAAACTGCAGGCTTTTTCTCCAAAATTGATTCAGAATAGCTAGATTTGTTTTACACAATCTATTCCTCTCAATCTGAATCAAAATGCCATCTTCCTTTATTTTGAACTTGAATACTGTAAATGATTCTAAAATGTCCTGGGTATAAACAAAGGTTTCATATAGCAGGACTCTATGTATTGTATTTGTATACTCTTGAACTTGTTATTCAGTTTATTTTTAATTTTTAAATTCTAAATTAATAAAAGCTTTTTCAGAGTCACAGTCCTGCTCTATCACCTAGGCTGAAGCGCAGTGGCCTGATCCTGGAACTCCTAGACTCAAGCAATCTTCTTCCCTCAGCTGCCCAGGTAGCTGAGACAATAGGGGTGCACCACCCTGCCTAGCTAATTTTTCTCATTTTTTTATAGAGACAGACTCTCTCTATGTTGCCCAGGCTTGTTTCAAACTTTGGGCCCCAAGCAATCCTTTTGCCTTGGCCTCCCAAACTGCTAAGATTACAAGCCTGAGCCACAGAACCCAGCCTCAGTTTATAATTTCAAACCTCAATAGAGTAACCCAGTCCATTACACAAAATATAAAAACTTAAGTTTTTACTCAGGGTACTTCCATATCTTGACTTTGATTTTTTTTTCTCCTGATTTTGATTTCTAAAGACGATAGAGTTTATTTTAGGTCACAGTCTGTCATCCTTGGTCCCACTCTATCACCCAGGGAGAGTGCCATGGCGTCATAACTCACAGCAACCTCAAACTCCGGGGCTCACAGAACCTCTTGCCTCAGCCCTCAAGTAGCTGAGACAAAGGTATCCGTCACAACACCCAGCTAATTTTTCTATTTTAGAGAGACAGGGTCTTGCTCTTGCTCAGACTAGTCTTGAACTCCAGAGCAAAGTCACCTGCCTTGGTCTCTAACAGTACTAGGATTACAGCCTGACACCTGTAATTTGACCGGATTTTAGGTATTATTTCTCTGAGGAAGCAGATATCCTCATGGTTTCTATACTTCCAAAACAAACCATTACTTAATATTTGCATATAAACATTTTATAGGTCTGACCATCTGATGACTACCTAACTATGCATCAAATCAAATCCATATCTCCAATGCTTGGTAACGAGATATCCCAAGATGCTCCCAATCACCATTACAACAACACAGGAAAAGATTTTTACTTCCAGAAAAATGCAGTATTAGATTAAACACAATCACATTATTAAGGGATATCTAGAGCTTACTAGAGCCTTTTATCTGACAATGAACTAGACAGTAGTTAGTCTGAGCAATTCCAAATTTCAGTTTAGATAATAGAACAGATGTTAGCAAACTTTTTCCTATAAAGGGTTAGACAGATCTTTTTTGCTGTGTAGGCCATTTACAATCTCTGTTGCATATTCTTTATTTATTTTCTTGACCGTTTGAAAACTTCAAAAACATTTTTAGCTTAAGGGCCAGAGAAAAACAGGCCAAGGGCCAGTTCTGAGCTGTGGGCAATGGTTTGCTGGTCTCCATCATAGAATTTCTTGCCGTTTACCACTTCTAAACTATAAGAACCTACATAGGAAAGATGGAACATTATTTTATTTGCTTTAATGTTTCCACTGTCTAGTCCAGTAACTTACAGTTGTTTAATAAATGTTTAATGAATGAATGAATTTGTTAGCAGAATTATTATTTAACATAGTTTTATAATTGTAACCAATGTTAGTTACTTACATGCTAACCAATAGCTGGTCTTTCTGTCCTTTGCACCCACTTAGAAGACTAACTTCCTAGCGTTATTGTGATTGGATGTTTAACTTATGGGCTGGAACATTTAATTACAGAAATGGGATCTTCCAAGGCTTTTTTTTTTCCTTGGTCTGTCTTTCCAACATGGTGATCAGCAACGATGACTGAAATGATGGCTGTCCCATAAGGTCCCTAAGTGACTATTAAGAGCAGAGATGTTGCTGACCATGATGGACATGCAAGAAGAACAAGAGATAAATCTTTGTTGTTTAAAACCACTGAGGTTTTGTGGCTGTTTCTCACTGTCTCTTAATATAGACTACGCAGAGTGATATACTACCAATCATTATTGCATCTTCTGGTTATGTGCAACCTAGTTTAAAACTCACACTTGGCGGCAGAAAAAAGTAAAAAGGCAAGCGTTATCTATATTACTACGAAAAAAAAAATGCTTTGAGTTTTCAAACACGTTCCTTAGGATGATGTAGGGTAAACAACCAATCATTTAATTTTTGTTACCTGTTTTCTTAACCAGGATAAGATAATCAGAATAATTTTTACTTTCAAAGATCACATTTGTAGGGCAAATTAAGAAAACCACTATCTAGATGTTATTTACAATTGAATAAGTTAGCTAATTACTAGTGGTTCCAAATTTCTTGCAAAGTAGTTATTTTGATCATTAATACATTTATGTGGGCCCTGAATAAAAAGCTAGATAAGATTCTAAGCGTGGAATTTTAAGCATATTTAAGCTCATACTGAGAACAGTACTTTAGTAAATTTAACTCTTGCAATATAGATTGTTATTTTCTAAAATTATCATAGTTACAGAAACTGCACATATACAAGTAAGTCTAACCAGTTATTAATCTTGAGAGAGAAAGCCTATAGGATGCATCAACCAATTGTAATGTATGGATCTTATTTAGAACCTGATACAAACAAAAAAACCTCACAAAAAGCCAATTGCAAAAATCTGAAAACTCACTGATATATGCTATAATTAATAACTATCACTAACTTTTTTAAGTGTGGTGGCTTGTGTCTAGCCAAGCACCTAATCCTAGTACTCTGGAAGGTCGAGGTGGGTGGATTGCTTGAGCTCAGGAATTCGAGACCAGCATGAACAAGAATGAGCCCCTATCTCTACTAAAAATAGAAAAATTATCTGAATGTTATAGCAAATGCCTATAGTTCCAGCTACTAAGGAGGCAGAGGCAGGAGGACCCCTTAAATCCAGAAGTCTGAGCTGCTATGAGCTAGGTGTGAGCTAGGTGGAGGCCATGGCATTCTAGCCTAGGCAACAGAGGGAGACCCTGTCTTTAAAAAAAAAAAAGTGTGATAATGATATTAGAGTTTTTTTTAAATGGAGTCCTTATTTTTTACATATACATACAGAAATATTTATAGATGAAAAGTTCTAATAGCTTCATGCTATAACCCTTTCAAGAAAACTATTTCCATTTCTCTTAGCCTAGTCTAATGCTTTAGGTAAGATACACCATGGGATGGAGATGAGGCAAGGAAAAGAGATACAATAGGCAGGGTTCTATAACCCCATTCTGGTTTCAACCAGAAAATCAATTTTTACCTCTGTCTCTGATTACCAAAAACAAAGAAACAAAACTGATGCATCTTTAAGTCCCAGTCCTAGCATGCCTTCCAGGCCTTTGGCCAGATTCTGATACATAAACCTCTTTTCTGTAGTCATATATAGTTTTCCTCAGTTGCCTTGTTCTACTATGGGTTGCTTTTTTTTTCCTGAGTCATCCTTCCAATCTCTTCCCACAAAGCCTTTCTACCCATCTCTATTACTGCTACTATGCTACTATAGTGTTAACAGCTTACAACTCTATGCCTCATCATCTTCAAAAAATGTTACCTTTGGAGACTTCTTTTTTTTTTTGAGACAGAGCCTCAAGCTGTCACCCTGGGTAGAGTGCTATGGCATCACAGCTCACAGTAACCTCCAATTCCTGGGCTCAGGCAAGTCTCTTGCCTCTGCCTCCCAAGTAGCTGGGACTACAGGTGCCTCCCACAACGCCTGGCCATTTTTTGGTCACAGCCGTCATTGTTGTTTGGTGGACCCGGGCTGGAATCAAACTCGCCAGCTCGGGTGTACATGGCTGGCACCTTAGCAGGTTGAGCCACAGGTGCCGAGCTGAGACCTGTTTTAATAGAAACCCTGAGGACAACTTCCTCTGCTGACCCTCTCTAGAGGAGGTCTTTATTCACTAAGAACCTCATATAACACTGTAACAGAGTCTGGGGAAGGAGATCAGCCTTCCACTAGCCACTCATGAGCATTTCCAAACTATTGCTGCCATATCCTCAGTAAAAATTCTACTCCTTTGAGGTTTACTATTTTCCAGTTACATCTACTACTCCTAAAAGGTAATTATATAACCTATAAAATTATTTAACCAGAATGCTTGCATTAGAGTTTTTTTCCTTCTCATCAATATTTATTGAAAGTCCAATAAAAACAAATCTCAATACTAGCAGCGGTGTCCACCTCCTCAGAAAATGAGCATGTGGCTGGTGGGCCACAAGTTGGAAACAAAGTGAAAGGACCCAAAGGAATTAAAAATACGATACATAAATATTACATATGCAAAAGGTCTTTCTAGCACTGACAAAGTTACTGAAGATAAAGATAAAGCACTTCACTGAGAGAAGTAGAAGATAAAATAGGTTTGGTAGCAATTTATTTCTTGTAAAATAAAAAGCTTTATTGACTTATTTTGATCAGAAGAATCCTAAATATTCACTGTAAAAAAATTCATAGAAGGGAAAAAAGATTATTTGATATTTTTTAAGCCAATAACCAGTAACAATTTTATGCTACTAGAAAAAAGCTATGTATGATATGCCATTTTATAAATAATGCACATTTCCATATCAGTTACACAGATCTATATAGCATAGGAGGTAGCAGTAACTCTAGAATCAAACCGTCTAGGTCCTTAACCCAGATTTTCTTCAAGATAGGTATGTGACCCAGGGCAAATAGTATTTTTCTGTCTCAGGTAAATCATATTTAGAATTGAGATAAGAATAGTATCTATCTCATGGGTTTAGTATGACCACACGAGATAGCCCATGCTAATTTCTTAGAATATTACATAGCACATTAAATGTAAATGCTTAATAAATATTAATAACATTTATTTCTATGTCTTTAGGATGCCATTTATAACGGCTATACAATATGCCATATAAAAAGGCATTATATACATTTTGTTACTTGAATTTCGGGTCTCAAGACTTTATACATATGAAGTATGATAAAAGTTATTACTATACTAGATATTATTAGCAGAGTAGAATCCATTTTCAAATTAACATACTGAAGAGTCTAGGTAAATGAAAACTAGTATGTAAAAGTTAAAACAAGAAATACAGATATGTATATTTGGCTATGATTTCCTCCAGAAGATCAATCTCTGATCACATAAGACATTAAAAAAAAAAAGTACTGTCTAAAGAGCTTTAAAATTTTTCTTCACATAATGTTTCCAATTTAGTGCTAGAACTCATGAACATTTTTACAAAACTAAATTAATGATTCCAAATCTCAGAAGAGAATATGCTAAATTTTTATTCCATTTTCAACTAAAAAGAGTGCTATCCAACATAACATCCTCTAAGCTAAAAACAACGGCTTTGTTCTTTAAAAGTTTTAAAAATAGAATATGTCTCAAAGACAAAAGGCAGTCTAAGAGAATTCAAGGAAAGAAATGGGTAATGCTGAATTATTAGAGCTTAAATATCTCGTTTTTAATGATCTGGATTCTCTAACATAAAAACATATTGAGGTTATCTAGTATAAGCTATTATACCAAAATGCACTCAGAGACCTTGTTTGAGTCCTAAATCACTTAATGAGGGGGTGATCTTGCACAAGTTATTTGTCTTCTCCAAAAGTCAGTTTCTTCGTCTCAAAAAAGGTGATACGAATTGTACTTATTTCATTGGATTATAGAAGGATTAAATGAGAATAGAAAGTCAGTTAGCACAAAACCTGCCAACTTCAGTAATTGTGAGTAATTCATGATAACCATTCATACATTTACATGTACATATACATAAACTTGTACCTATATACATACAGAGAAAAAAATATGTTCTATATGAATATCAAATTTATTTACATAAGTTAGGCCATAGAGAGAGGGAAAGAATATCACAAGCTACTAGGCCACTATTAGCTATTTTAACTTTGAATAAAAATGATTCTCAATATTTTTACATATATGTCTATTATTTTGGTAAATTTTATTTTACTTGGAATGATTAATTTATGGAATTATTATAATTAATTTTTACACTTAAAATCAACTCTTAAAAGAGTTAAATACTTAAAAGACTGCTATATAAACAAAACAGTTTTAAAGATCCTGCTTAATGTTATTTCTACATTTCCAGTTTTCACACTAGTGAAGCTGCCAGACTTCTAACAATGCAAAATGTACCAAGTAGTATCATAGGAGTGGCACGAAGTTCAACAAAACAATGAAAAAAAAATTTCCAACACAAACTCTTCGAGAAAATAACGAAGTATAAACTGGAGAGATGGCCCTCAGACTTGCATATCTTTTATCCTACCAATTTCACCATCAGAAACAAAAATAAAATAACAAAAAATAAACAAAAATTAAAAAATAATAAAATAGTCATTTTCCTTGAAATCTTTGAATTTATTTTTATAGCAATTCTCTTTGTGATTTATGCTTTAACAAATGTTATGTTCTTTGGAAAAAGCAGCTAGGTAAGATAGGTTCTTTGTCTTACTAGTAGTAAACATACCATAAAAATCAAATCAGAGGCTGGGTGTGGAGGCTCACACCTGTAATCCTAGCTCTCCAGTAGGCCAATGAGGGTGGATTTCTTGAGCTTACTAGTTCAAGACTAGCCTGACCAAGAACTCTAAAAATAGCCTAACCTGGCTCTAAAAATAGCAAAGTTTTGTGGTAAGTACCCATTGTCCCAGCTACTTGGGAAGTTGAGTCAAAGGATCACTTGAGCCCAAGATTTTGAGGTTGCTATGAGCTATGACGCCATGGCACTCTACCCAGGGTGACAAAATGAGATTCTGTCTCAAAAAATATATATATCAAATCAATCAAAAGTATATATTATGACAACATAGAAGGACAAATGATGGAATACTACCCAGCCTTAAAAAAAGAATAAAATCCTCTCATATGCAGCAATACAGATGGAACTGAAGGCCATTATTTATAAAGGGAAACAAGCCATGCACAAAAAGACAAATATCGCATATTCTCATTCACATATGGGAATTAAAAAAATTGATCTCTTGGAGGCAGTGAGTAGAATGGTAATTTCCAGAAGCTGAAAAGGGTGTTTGTGGTGGTGGTGGCTAGGTGGACAAAAAGACATTGGTTAACGAATAAAAACACAATTAAATAGAAGGAATAAGTTCTAACGGTTTATAGCAGAATTATTATAGTTAACAATAACGTATATTTCAAAATACCTGGAAGAGGGGACCTGAAATCTTTCCAACACATGAGAAATACTTGGGGTGACGAGTTTCCTAAATACCCTGACTTGAATATTATACATTCTATGTATGTAACAAAATACCACCATATGGATCCCATACAAATGTACAAATATTATATATCTGTAAGAAATGTTTAAAAAGCAGCACAAATGGCTTAACAATGTTGCTCTTCAACGCAAGTGCTATGTCAATAAAGAGAAAAATTTTCAGGGAGTGTCACATGCCTTTATCCTTTGATCTTACTCAGTATTTTTATTATTTAATAGTGACATTGAAGAGATGAGGGAAAACTGGTTTAGCAACATAAACAGGAACTACCTGCTTTCATTCCCCAAAAGCTCTTTAGTATCCAGCATTGTGACACAGATGCTAAACACAGTAACAAACTATAGGATGCCATTTATATAAATATTAGATCTAGAACAAAGCACTGGCTAAATGGCCATTTGCTGTGAGCTATTAAAAGAGATTCCTATAATTAAGGGGAAAAAAAATAAGTGCCAACAATAGTGAATTGGTCAAATAAATTACAGGATTTTCATTTAGTGGAACTCTTTCTGTATTTTAAAATTATGTTGATGTGTATTGACACGAAAATATATTCATGATGTTATCAAGTTGAAAAGGTTCATAACAGTATGCACATTTTGATCTCATTTAAAAAATAGAAATAAATACATGTATCCTCTCTGTCTCATTTCCTCCCTCTTACACCTCCCCCTTCTACTTATGCACACAGAGTAACAAAATGTGCCTTCTAACAGTGGGCATCTGTGAACCATGGAATTACACATTTTGAAACTCTTCTCTCATGTATCTACATCTTATAAGTTTTCTAAAGAGAACATACATTGTTTCTGTAATACACACAAAAAAACATTTAAATGAATGAATTCTATATTAGCTGGAAAAATGAGGTTTAGTCAATGTGTTTTTTAATCATTAAACTATGATATTTTCTCTCACCTATTAGTTACAATATATCACTTAAAATAACAACCATGGACTGAAAAGGTAAAAAATCTTAAAAGAAAAGAATCAAATAATAATATTACATGAAAACTCAATCAACGTAATGCAGAGAACAATGCAGTGAAAAGGAAAATATGATATCTACAAAGTACTAATTACCTGCAATTATCACCAGTGACCTCCACACTTTTTAAGGGGGGGGTCTCTAAAATATAAAAAATAACAAAAAAAACTCTATCAGTACATGATTGAAGGAATATTCAATACGGGAACAAACACTGCAATATAACCACATAAAACTTCCTCCATAAGAAGTCACTTTCTGGACGTATTTTTTCTGCAACCTAGTGTGGAGAGATAGTCAGAAGACATGGGCACTCTGATCACAAAGAGCTCTCTGTGAAATAACTAATCAAACCCTTGCATCTATTCTTTCAATCATTCTCTCTCTCAGTAAAATCCAGGAAACAAAGGGCAGTCAGATCTGCAATGCACACCAGTCTTCCTAGGTTCAACTGAATATGCAAATTCACAGGACAACCATCTGTCACTCTGTGCACAAGTCCCCCAGATTGCCAGATAAGAACCCATGTTTGTCATCAGGGCAGTGTCAAGTATTCCTCCTCTGCAGGAATCCCTGCAGCAACCTATGTAGTGGTTCACACAGGGATTGAGGAGCTTTCCAAAATTATGGCTTAGGCACATGAGATTCATAGCCAGCACATGGGACAACTCCATTCACACAGTTTCCAGAATGCCTTCAAGGGCCACGTCCATTATTAAGAGTAGCCACATGTAGATAGGACCAACCACTTCAGATGATGTTTACCAATTAGGGGATATTTCTACCCTAGGTAACATGGCCTAGTACCATAGCCGACACACCAACCTTGTAGCTTACCAAGAAAACAGAGCTAGAGACTTAAAAGGTCAAATTCTCATGCTGAAAGTTTTAATTTATTTATTTACATTTTGGATTAATACAATGGTACATTCGACTAGGCTACACTGTTTGCATTTGCAAGGTAAAGTCCAAGTTGTAGTTAAGTCCTTCACCCAGGAGGGCATATATCCCCATGTTATACCTCCTCCTCCATCCACCCTCCCCACTTCTTAAATTTAATTGTTGTCTCTCTTGTGGGTCTGTAGTTTTGGGGTTTTTTTGTTTTTTTGAGGCAGAGTCTTCCTCTGTCTCGCTGGATAGAGTGCAATGGCATCCTCATAGTTCACAGCAACCTCAGTCTCTTAGGCTCAGGAGATTCCCTTGCCTTAGCCTCCCAAGTAGCTTACTCTACAGGCATCCGCCACATTGCCCAGCTAGTTTTTCTATTTTTTAAGTAGAGATGGAGTGTTACTCTTGCTCAAACCCATGAGAAACAGAAAAACTAGCTAAGCAATGCGGCAGCACGATCCACCTGCTGCTGCCTCCCAGAGAGCTACTATTACACGCATGAGCCACTATACCTAACAGGGCCTATAGTAGTTAACCTATGAGTTTCAAATTACTATTGAGTACACGGGATGCTTGCTTCTTCATTCCTGAGATACTTTACTAAGTTGAAGGAGAATGTCCAACTTCTGACCACACAAGACAACTTATTTTCTTATAATACTGGTGAGAGATGAGAGTAACAATGAAAATTCAGTTACCATAAGATGTCAGGATTCAGCTTGGGAGCTGGGAGGTGGAAATAGGAGTCTGGGGCGAGTGTAAGGTAAGAGGAAGAAATTGAACAAACTTCTCTTATAACTCTAAATGATATCATATTTCTGTGTTTTAATTGCATGTAACAGTTAAATACAAATATAATCTAAATTCATTGTTTTTATTTTGTAGTCAAGTAGACAGATTCTAGACTGTATTTACTTTAGTAAAAACTGATCTAGAACAAGGGTGTCCAACCTGCAGCCTGTGGACTGCATGCACATTTTATGAGGACTGTTTGCATATCTGTGGTGTCAAATACTGCAAAACTTATTCATGGATTTTTGTTGTTGTTGTTGTTGATCCTCTTTCATTAGTGTTTGTTTATTTAATATGTGGTCCAAGACAACAATTCTTCCAATGTCTAGCAGAAAAACGGTCAGACACCCTTGAAGACTGAATTTATAAAACAAAGATTTATTTCTTAAGCCTTAGAGGTATCAGAAATTAAGAAAACTTTTATGTCTTGACAAATGAAATGCAATATTTATTTAAATCTTAAGATTTTTTATCTTGCACTATATGTAATGAAATTTATAAAGAAAATCAAATATAACAAAAAAGGCTAAGTAACCAGAATAGGTACAGCTACTCTCAAATCTACATTCAGTTCAACAAATACTTATTTAACACCTTTATGTGCCATGCTCTGTGGCAGGGACTAGGAAAATCACTTTTGCTTTCCCACCCCCAAATTCTAATACAATGGCAGAGAGTACAAAACTCGATGGGTGCCATAAGTGCATGAAAAGCAAAAGAAGGCTTTCTGACAGGATATCTGAGCCAAATCTTAAGTAAGTAAGAATGAAACATGCACCCACAAGTGCAGTGAATCCTACATTGAAAGAATAACTTGAAAAAAGGTCTGGAGGTGAGAAAAAACATGTTATATATGATAGATCCAAAAACAGATTAGTCTTGCCAGAAAAGACACTAAATGCTAGAGAGGAAGTTCAGCTCTAAGAAATGGGGCTTCTTCATGAGAGAAATATAAAAATCTTTATCTATTAATATAATAGCATTTAAAATTAATGTCTATATAGCTAACCAGTGAAAATAACACTGGAAATTTCCCTTGTCTCCGCTGCAGTTCTAAAACAGGTGTATCTTATTAACTATACATCAATTAAATGCAAGTTCACCATTTGAGCTTTGTTTTGTATATATTCCAGACAATAAGCCTAAATAGAAAGATAATCTTCTTACCTTTAAAAAGTCTCACAGAAGGCTCAGAGTTTAGTGTATTCTAATGAGAGGTCTAAAATCCACAGAATATCTGAACGTAGCACTTTATTTTGTGATGTTCCTAGTCCCCGCTTTCCAGGTCATATATGGTTTACCTCATAAACTTTCACACATTCAACTTTGAAGTAACTCACAATATCTTTCTTATATTAATTCCATTTTAAGTGTTTTATTTTTTCCTACACATCTTTTAGAATGAAGAATTCAAATGTTCATAACACTGCCTTTGAACTATTACTATTAAAAGAAATAGTATGGTTTATAGCACAAGACAAAGAATGCTCACAAGCTAGGAGAACTTAACTAGGACAACTTAACTCATGGCTAGAACCTCTGGTTCACACAATCTTCCTGGTCCAGCCTCCTTAAATCTTAAAACTGTTCTCACACAACCTTCTTCCCTTTCCTGGATGAACACTACCATAGTCTATTTGAAGACAGGCAAACCTTATCATGAAATCTGAAAAGAGGACTGCCAAGTTCTTCTTGGTGTATGGATCAGAAGAGAGCAAGGATGTTCTGTTATTTCCCAATTATTATTCCAAGCAGGTGGGGCTTATATATGAAAAGGCTGGAGATGAAGCTGACAGCTATCAAACTCCTAATCCTCCTTTTAGAAAGTAGGGATGCCAAATTTATTATCTCCAGATATGGGCTGTCCAACCTCATTGCTGTTAGACTCCAAACCAGGGAAGAATCTCACCTATCTCACCTGCCTACTGGATTGAGAACCCGAAAGAGGAAAGATAAGCAGAAACTAAGATTTTATGATATGACTAATATGTTATTTCAGCTCTCAGATATGTTATCAGAAATATATTAATATGAAAGCAGTGGGCTAAGTATAAGAAAAATTGTCAGTATTATAAGTAGATATCAATTACCAAAGGAATATAGGAAGAAAAGATAAGAAAGGAAATAGGAAAAAAAAAAGTAGAAAAACGAGACAAGGGAAGAAAAATTAGACAATATAAAGCCTGCAATTATCTTTCACGTGTTTATCCCACAATTGTTGTTCCTTAATTTGTTTGTCACTGGTAGGAAAGCAGCTCTAAGGCCCTCAGTAAAACAGCTGAGAATGGGCACAGTTGAGGCTGGGAGAATCGACTTGCCTCAGGAAAAAAGGTAACTACAGCCAAATTAACAGTATTAGGGGGTAATAAAGAATGTAGATTTGTCCCACAATAGCTTCAATTTCTAAATGATTTTATCTGGTAGGAGAAGCAATATGGAATCCATGTGTAGTAGTGGTACTTGAAGGATGGTGGTAGGAGCAAGTAAGTTTCTTTGACATCTAACGTGTATAAGAATTCTCTCCCTGGGCATAAGGGGCTGAGTCCCATCAGATCCCAGGAAAAAGAAGTCTGTTAATAATAGACAGGTTATCAAGTCTTTAGTCTGAGCAAACCAAGTCGCAATGGTAGGAGATGGCTACAACTTGTTGGCATTAAAATACTATGGGCCCAACATAGGCAGATGAATACTGGGCTAAAGATAGATTGGCAAGAGTAAGATTATTAATACATTGGCTCAGGTATGGTTTGGGTAGGATCTGTAGCTCAAAGACCTTAGATACTGGTAAATAAAAAAACGCAGTCTTATAATTGGTATGGTCACAGCCTTTTCAGGATATGTAAATTCTACAATGGTGAGAAAAGCTACGATTAACTCTACCAGTATCATCACTTAAAAAAAAAAAAAATAAGTGAGCCCTTGTTCACACAGGCAGTGTCATCCAAAGTATGCATTAACACAGGAGATAGCAAACTAAGTCCTATTGCCTGTTTTCGTAAAAAAAAAAAAGTTTTATTGGAACACAGATATATCCACTTATTTATGTATTATCAATGGCTGTTTTTGTGCTACAAAAGCAAAATTGAGTCTGTGTCATAAAGACTGAGCATTTACTATCTGGTCCTTTACAGAAAAAATGTGCTGACCCTTGGACTAGAGTAATGTGACACAGGAATAATCTTAGGATCCCCAATTTTCATCTCTGCCATTTGTTTTATTTCTATTTCTCAAATAAATTAAAATCTGGATGTTTTTAAAAGGCTAAATTTATATTAAAATGAAGACATGAATGAAGACCCTAAAACTTCAGGAAAAATAACAATTCAAAAACTCTTGAAAACTAAAATTCTGAAGGAGCATCAGTATTTTTTTTTGCTTTTTTTTTTTTTTTTTGTAGAGACAGAGTCTCACTTTATCGCCCTGGGTAGAGTGCCGTGGCGTCACACTGCTCACAGCAACCTCCAGCTCTTGGGCTCAAGCGATTCTCTTGCCTCAGCCTCCCAAGTAGCTGGGACTAC
>CAUYON010193593.1:0-11674 GCA_963573935.1 Arctocebus calabarensis | reverse complement strand
AGTGTGGGCAGGGCTGGAGCCTGGCTAACAGAATGTGGGCTGATGGTCCGCAGGACGGTCCCTTCCCACACTAGGAACAGGCCAGCAGAGGGAACATGAGCAGGCCTGGCAGGGCATGGTATGAGGGCCGTGAGGCTGAGTGCAGTGGACCAGACCAAGGGAGCTGGACTGAAGTGGAGGAGGTGGTCAGAGAGTCCCTGGTAGGGAGAAGCTACAAGATCAAAACAGGAACAAGAGGATGCCCTGAGCCCCCAAGGAGAGCCCAGAGATGATCCAGGGAGGTGCGCTGAGCAGTGCCCTGGGCTCCAAGCTGGCACAAGAAGCTGGTGGCGCCTTTCCAGAGGCCAGGGGCCCCTCTGTCCCACCGCACTAGTTTTAGTGACTGTTTATAATCAGACCTGGAGGAAGAACAAGGCTCCCCCTCCCTCCCTGAGCCCCAGCCTCAGCCCCAGGGAGGGGAAGGAGGGGGCACTGGGTGGGAGGCAGGGAGGCGGGAGAGTCTACTGTGTCTTCTTATCTTCTGGAGGGTAGTAGGGAGGTGGTGGAGGCTGGTTCGTAGGCATGTAGACGTTGTGTGGGTTGCCAGGGTTGTAATAGGCGCTAGCAGCTGCTTCTGCAGCCTTGGCTTCAGCTGCAGGAGTGGAGGGGACATCAGGGCTGCTGACTGGAGGTTCCATGGCCCAGGATAGGGCGGTGGTGGAGGTTGCAAATACCCCATGGCCCTATCCATCATGGGAGGTCCTGGACAGAACTCAGGTGGGGGCGGTGGATAGGGGTAGCCAGGAGGGCAGGGGTACATTTCTTTGGCAACTGGCGGAGGAAAGACATAGGCCCCGCTGGGCATGTAAGAGTACCCATAGGCTCCATTGGGGGCTTCACCTCTGGAGGCTTGAGATGCCACCTGGAGCATTCGCTGTCCAAACTCAATGGCGCCCCCTGCTGTGAAGGTCAACTTGTAGGAAGCCGAGCCTTCCCAGCCACCTCCTGCTTCAGCCTTCACTGTTCCCTCGATGTAATTTGCACCAAACACAGCCTGCTTGATTTCACAGTCCTTCATCAGATAAAACGGCATCATGAAGGACTGCATGACGTCCTTCCCCTTGGACAGGAAGATGATCTGGTAAGGGGTAAGGTAGACAGTGCCTTTCTTGGTCCTTTTGAAGGCTTCTGGGATGTTCTTCATATCATTGAATGTAAGTTCCACATGATCATAGGACATTAAGATGCTCTCGGTGTTGTTTACGATTACTCCACCGCCCTCCGAATGATTCTTGTCACTAAATTCATTTTTATTAACACTTCTTGAGTACCATCTTATGCTGGGCATTGCCTGAAAGACTGAGGAAGCTGCCTTGGTTTTACTGTCAGGGAGCTGAATGACTGATTTTGGTTCTTCTTCTTTTTCTTTTTTTTTTTTTAGAGACGAAGTCTCACTTTATCGCCCTCAATAGAGTGTTTGTGGTGTCATGCAGCTCACAGCGACCTCCAACTCTTGGGCTTAGGCGATTCTCTTGCCTCCCAAGTAGCTGGGACTATAGGCGCCCACTAAAACGCCCGGCTATTTTTTGTTGCAGTTTGGCTGGGTCTGGATCCCTCGGTATATGGGACCTGTGCCCTACCCACTGAGCTTGGTTCTTATTCTTTCAAGATCAGTGCCATAGAATATCATAACATTTAAGTTTGCCTTTTCCCTGACAGATATACTGTGCCTGCCCTTCCTCCCCAGATCTATTTATTGGTATACACCATACCCTTCACTGTCAAGGGGATTAGCAGGTGCACCTGGTCAAGGTCACAGAAACATTTCCTCGAGTGTCTCTGACAGAAAGCCGGGCCTAACACCAGAATCCTGAAGAAGTGTTCTGCTGATCTGATATGCGCTATTCCCTTCACTTAAGAGATCCACATTCTTTACTAACATATTCATGTCTCCTGACTTCTGCAATGAAGAAACCTACTCACCCTTATGTTTCCCAGATTTACTTGGCCTCAGATGCCTTGCACCAAATTCTTTTATTTTTGTTTCATGGGACATACTTTGGGGAACGTTGATCCGGAGGCATCCTGAACCACTGGAATTTTTGGCTCTGAGTTAAGGAGAATAGGAACACGCACAGACAGGAACTACTATTTTTGCTACCTTCTTTGACTTTTTTACTTAAATGACAGACTGAGAGATTGAAAATCTTCTAAGATTTTTCAAATGAGTTTCTTGTTATTTAGCTTTATTCAAGTTAATCTTATGCTTACCTTACTTGAAATCTTTTAAAATGAATAGAATGTTTTTGAGTTGAGAAGCTTCAAGGAGGGCCATTGCATAAGTCCTCAATGGGGGAGTGGTTTCCAGTCCTATATTCTCAATGTGAACAGTATTTCCTGGGTTAGTGTGACACAGACAGCCTGAGGATTTCCTGTATAGGAAAGGCTGACTCTGAGGGACGGAACCTGATTTCCTCACCTTTGAACCCTTAGAGTATAACATAATGGTGCAGAACTTGGAAAATGAATGAAGAGATTTACCAGGAGAAAGACGTGCTTATGGGGACTCTGTATCTTTATCCTGGGTGCCAGTACCAGAACCACCGTTACACCAAAACTTTTTTCCTGTATTAGAGAAAGCAAGGCGGGCACTCCTGCTGCCTCTGCATCGAATGTACATATGTCCACGTCAGACTGTGCAGGTGGCCAGGAAGGACACAGAAAAAATACTATATCCTAGTTTAGATTCTGGAGCCTGGTTATTCCTTACAGGGACATGACAACTTACTAATTTATTTCTCTTCTTCCACTTCCCTTTCTCCCCATCTAACCTATACCATGTAGACTGGAAATTCCGCTAGGCAGCCTTTCTTTTTGAATTATCTTCACTACTATATAATTTTTATTTTCAGAATTTTACTTTCCTTATTTCTAAATCCTAAAGACATATAAGCTACTGCCTAAATTCACTGCCAGAAAGGGTCAGCTCTAGTGTTAATTTCCCAGCACATGGAATCACTTTTTATCACTCTAGTCACATACATTATTTCTTAGTTGCTAATCCTTCCCAGAGAATTTAACACACACAATTAGCTTATTATCTCTTCTGAATGCTTCTGTGGCCCTTTGGAACATCCCAAAGTTAGTTTGAGGTTAAAAAAAAAAAAGGTTTTTAAAAAGAGCAAAACCTTTATTAATTGAGACTCAGTTTTCCAAATAATCCAAAGGTCTCAGACAGCACGGGACAGAATCTCTCTCCTGTCCCGTCATTATTTTTTCCAAAGTTTACTCAAAAGGAAAACAAAAACCTTTTACTATCTCTTATTAATACTACAGAAAAATCTTGTTCAAAAAAGCAAAACAAATTTAACTTTTACATTATGTATTATTAGTACTAAGCTAATTTTAATAAAACAAACTCATCCAATTTCAGATTTTGACCACATAAGATTTCCATAAACCTTTTCTAGCCTCTAAGTAACTACTTTTCTATATGCACTTAGATTTATTTATATTTTTTTAATCTCTTCAACTTGGAACAACCTTTAAACAACTTCTAAATTAGACAAAATTATTTTTTCAACAAACATTTATTTTTATACCTTTATAACTTTCCTCACCAAAAACGTATCTTGCTCTTTTTGTATACTTTGCATGTAGAATTCTCTTGGTTTCACAGTTATAATCACAGGTATTTGTTTGAATTTTAATCCTAATTTCTAGGATTTGAAACTATCTTGTACCAGTATTTGTAGAAAAAAACCATTCCATAATTCTTTAGAAAGAAATACTTCAATTTTTTGTCTATTAACAGATCTAAATCTATTTAGCTTTCCTGTACTGTATTCAAATAAGACGCCTCACTTACAACAATGCGGACAGGACTGGACTTCGTTTTCTTAAGTGAAATAAGCCAGCATAAAAAACAAACATCAAATGTCCTCACTTATATGTCGGAGCTAAGAGACTGGAATGCAAGGAGCAGAGTGGAGAATGGGTAACAGAGACCGGGCGAGGAGAGAAGGACAGAGAGTCCAGGAGGAGGGTGAAAGGAGGGAGTCCCAGGAGACCCACGTGCAGTTAGACAGACGGAACACCGTTAGTGCTAGACAGCTCAGTGGGACAGTAAGTATGCCTACGCTGGCCAGGTGACGGACACCCCGGATACCCTGGCTTCGTCGCTGCAAATTATAGACATGCAACAAATTTTCTCATGTACCAAATAAATTCGTACAAATAAAAAAAAATTTTTTTAAATAAGATGCCAAAGTCTATAAACTTAAAATGTTTAGTAATTGTTGGCTCAGCACCTGTGGCTCAACAGGTTAAGGCGCCAGCCATGTACACCTGAGCTGGCAGGTTCGAATCCAACCCGGGCCCACCAAACAACAATGACAGCTGCAACCAAAAAAAAAAAATGGCTGGGTGTTGTGGTGGGCACCTGTAGTCCCAGCTACTTGGGAGGCAAGAGGCAAGAGACTGGCTTGAGCCCAAGAATTGGAGGTTGCTGTGAGCTATGATACCATAGCACTCTATCCAGGATGATAGCTTGAGGCTCTGTCTCAAAAAAAAGGAAAAAAAAAAGTTTAGTAATTGTTTTAGTATTTTAACGTTTTTAGAAATGACTGAGACATTTTATGATTATCACTTAATTTAACATGACTAAAATTTTAAATTACTGAAAAAAATTTTGAAACTATGACACAGGTACCATCCCTAATGTCTTTTTTGTCCTGGACTTCCAAAGTACCCATACTGTACCCAGAACAACCAGGGAGGGTAGCAGGAGGGCTTAGCTCAATCTTGAATTTACATACGAGCTGCAGAGCTCAGGACAGAGGGTAGAGCTGTGAGGACATGCTGGCCTGACCCCTTCTAGCATAGCCAGGAGGTACAGCTGGTAGCTCAGGCCCTGTGTTCCCATATATGGACCTGTGCCTCGCCGTGGCCATCTGTCCAGACTCCAGAATCTAAAGGCTCCAAACCAAAGACTACATACAAAGACAAATGAAGAAAAGTATCAAAAATATTATAAAAGAAGCAGCTTATGACCTTAAAACATCTAACAGAGGCAGTATAAATGTGTCTGGACAGTAGACCCAGGCAAAAATGTCTGATTATACTTTGCAATTCTGCAGACATTCCCATTTTCCATACAGACACACACAGGCAGAAGCAGACCTATAGCTTTCATTACGATTTTTTATTTGCCAGTTTCCAAATAGTTTTTCCTTCTTAGGACTTGTATAAATTTAAACCGAAGGTTAAGAGTTTCTAGGGACTTAATCCTCCCCTCTTCTCAGTATACAGAGGCAGACACCCTTACAAATGAAAGTTCCTTTATAGATACAGATTGAATTTTTTTTTAATCAATTAGTAGCTCAAAATTTTATTTGCCTTTTGGATAGAGTCGTCATCGTTGTCGTCTTCTTTTTTTTTTTTGGAAACAGAGTCTCACTTTGTTGCCCTGGTGGAGTGCTGTGGCATGACAGCTCACAGCAACCTCAAATTCTTGGGCTCGAATGATTCCCTTGTCTCAGCCTCCCAAGTAGCTGGGGCTCTTTAAAAAATTATCTATTTGGTTTTGAGACAGGCTTTTTCTCTTGTCACCCAGGCTAGTATCTGGCATGATCATTGTTTACAACAGCCTTGAACTCCTGGGCTCAGCCTCCCAAGTAGTCAGGGACACAGACTTGCACTCCCACAGTAGGCCAATTCTTCTATTTTTTTTTGTACAGATAGGTTCTTACTATGTTGCCCAAACTACTGGCCTCAAGTGATCCTGCTGCCTAGGCCTCCCAAAGTGCTAGGATTATGGGAGCAAGTCACTGTGCGTGGCCTGTAAAGAGTCTTTTAAAAGAGGAAATAAAAAATTGAAATCTTTTAAGAAGCTTCTGCACATCAATGGACCTCACTAGGTTAGCCTAATTCAGGAACCCTCATTTTAAAAACACTGCTTAAAGTGCAATGTTTTTTATTTGGAACATTCCACTGCGATTTTAAATCATCTTTAATCAGAGTTTACCATTTTTTTTAAGTGTTCATTTTTGTGAGTGTAAAGTCCTAATACTAACACAGTTGACCTCTCAACAATGAGTTTGAACTGTGTGGGTCCTCTTGTATGTCAACTTTTTTCAACCAAATGTGGATCAAACATACACCATTCTTGGGATACAAAACCTATGTATGCGGAGGGCCAACTTTTTGTATATGTGGGTCTGCAGGGCCCATTTCAGGGCATATGTGCAGATGTTGTTATACACCAGGGTCCTGGAAGCAATCTGTATATGTAATGGTAGACATAGCTAGAAGTTAAAAAATTCAGTTTTCCAGAAGTTAAGGATCCCATTTTTTATAATAAATTTTTGCCCTTGGCTTCCAGATCCCTTTGATCAACTTAGCCAAAGATTTTCCCTACCTAAGCATGCAAGAGAAAGAATCAAAGGGAATAGAATACAAAAATCCCTGTAAATTCTCAAAATCTGAGCTTTGTATCCTCTGCAGTATTGCCC
Organism: Arctocebus calabarensis; assembly: GCA_963573935.1. Lineage (NCBI taxonomy): Eukaryota > Metazoa > Chordata > Mammalia > Primates > Lorisidae > Arctocebus > Arctocebus calabarensis. The sequence continues at coordinate 5,183 of CAUYON010193593.1, read as the reverse complement.
CTTTACTGCCAGTTTCCTTTCGACTCAGTCAGACATCTGAAGCCTCAAACTGGAGTCTTTTCAATCCAATCTGGACCTGGTCCAGCTTTTGCCATGATTTTTTTTCTTAAGGCAGAGTCTTGTTCAGTTGCTCCATAGGGTAGCGTTCCATGGAGTCATCATCGCTCACAGAACCTCGAACTCCCGGGTTCAGGTAATCCTCCTGCCTCAGCCTCCTGAGTAGCTGGGACTACAGGCGCCCGCCACAACACTCGGCTGGTTTTTCTATTTTTTAGAAAACTAAAAATAGTTTTCTAGGCCAGGTGCTGTGGTATGGCCTCATAATCCTAGCACTCTGGGAGGCCAAGGCAGGCGGACTGCTTGAACTCAGGAATTGGAGATCAGCCTGAGCAAGCACGAAACCCCGTCTCTAAAAGTAGCCAGGCCTTGTAGCGGGCGCCTGTGGGCCCAGCTACTTTGGGAGGCTGCGGCAAGAGACTCACTGGAGCCCAGGAGTTTGAGGCTGCTGAGAGTTGGGACAGCACGGCGCTCTACCCAGGGCGACAAAGTGAGACCCAAGTCCCCCCAAAAAGAAAAAGTGGCTGAATGTGGGCACTGCACCTGATTCGCAGCTGCTAGGAGGTTGCGGCAGGGGGTTGCCTTGAGCCCAGGAGTTTGGGGCTGCAGTGAGCTATTATCTCAGCACTTGGGGGGCCAAGACCGGCCTGAGCCGAGCGAGACCCCGTCTCTAAAAATAGCCGGGCGTTGTGGTGGGCTCCCGAGTCGCAGCCCTTCGGGAGGCGGACGCAAAGAGAAGTGCTTGAGCCCAAGAGTTGGAGGTTGCTGTGAGCTGTGACGGCACAGCACTCTACCGAGCGCGACATAGTGAGACTGTCGCCAATGGAAAGATATATGGCATTGTGGCTATGACACGTGATGCGAGATTTAGCCAGGGATGGGGTTCACGGCTCCTGGCAGAAACACGGCAGCGAAATGCGCACTCAACCTTTCACATGTCGGAGTTGGTTCCGTGGAGCCACAGTCACGGCCAGGACATACGTGATAGTGGGAAACACATCATGTATTTTGTCCTTCTTGCCATTTCCTGGCATATAATTCTTAAATTCCTTATACTCTCCCAAGCACTGTCTTTTTGTATGCTAATGTGGATAATAACTGGAAAAGGCTGGTCATCAAAAGACGAAGCCATTATTAGAGGGCAGGGACCTTCCAGTTGCACCCCAACTTCCGGGGAGGGGGCTGGAGGCCAATTTGACCACAGTTGGCCAATGGGGGGGAGGGGTTTCATGCCCGGAGACCGCCAGAGGCCTTCCGAGAACTTCCACAGGGCGGACCTGTGGCCGGCGCGCCGGGGGCTGGCCCTGCAGGGCTGGACGCTCTGGGACCTGTACCTTTTTAATACATTGGTAAATGGAAGTTTAACCTTGACTTTTGTGAGTCGTCTTAGCAAATTAATTGACCCCCAAAAAGGCCGGAGAATCCAAGTGGAAGCCAGTTGTTCAGAAGTTCCGCAGGGCGGGGCTTGCCGTACGTGGGGGTGGGGACACGGTTTTGGGGACTGAGCCCTGGCCCCGTGGGATCTGCTGCCGCGTCCAGGTAGACTCGGTGGAATTCAACTGTAGGTCACCCGTTTGGTGTCCGTGGCAGAAGCGGGGGCTTGCTTGGTGTTGGGGAGAGAACCCACATTGATGGAGAAGTCAGTGTGCGGGAGCAGAGGTAAAACTGAGGTTTTTCTACCCAGCATGGATGACATTCCAGTTTAGTGTGATGTGAAATATATATATTTGATTCTCTTTTTTCCTTACCTATGGCTTCTAAAATCCTTGTAAGCACCAGAGTAATAAGAACCTATTTTATATGCTAATAAGATTGCGGCTACGGGATACAATTCTACATGAAACAGGTGCCAACGGTTGTGTTTACTGAGGACATGGTGCCTGGACTTCACCTTTTTTGTTGTTGTTGTTGTTGTTAATTGAATCATAGCTGTGTACATTAGTTCAATCATTGGGTACAGTGTGCGGGCCTCACATACAATCTGAAATATTTTCATCTGCTTGTTCGACATATTGTTTACTGTGTGAAAACATTTGTGTTCTGCATTTAGTAGGTTTCTCCAGACCCTTCAAAGATGATCTCTGCCCTCACCCTCTTCTTCCAGACCGGCCTCTTTGTGATCTGGAGGAGCGCCTTTCCCTTCACAAATCTCTAGGACAAATTGGCTATTTTAAGAGAGATTTTCAGGATGATTTTATCTTCAGTTCTGCGAGGTTCTTTGTCTCAGTAGGTGGACGGCAGGACATAGAAGGAGCTGTAGAGAGGGTGTAAAGAAATGTGTACACATTTTAAGAGATATTATCTATATATTGTTTTGTGAAGTTGAATCTAAGGTACCTTTACTAGGGAAGTCTACCTAGACTTGCTGCCACATCATTTCACCTGCAATTCATACACTTTCTTGGGAATGATTGATTTTACTTCCAAGACCTCTTAAAATGTGCTTACATTTTTTGGCACCCCCATTGATGGTGAAGGCATCAGAATTGTACTCCAGATGCATGAGAATTGAGGCATGAGTAAAAAGAGAATGTCCTTTAGTAGCAAAAGGTTAACAACAACAACACCAACAAAGTAGTTGCTCTCTCCTCTGCATAGAGTCACCTCCTTCTTACCTGCGCACATCCCCCTGGGTTACGCGACCTTTGAGCGCCCGTGTGAAGCGCTGATTCATCCAGCATTTCCACCCTGCCACTTCCTTTGTCCTCTTCATAAGGATGTTTTTCTGTTTTTTTTTTTCCTGCCATTTACTGCTTACAAACCAATTTTCTTCATCTTAAAGCCATCTCCTTTTCATGGGAACACACATGTCTCCTCTACCCAGGTTCTTTTCTGCCTCTCACATAATTATACCACGGAATTCTCTTTCTGTAGTTGTCATCAGCTCAAGAGTAGCCCTAATTACAAATGATGGGTGTAAGGACACTCTAATGACCTACTTAGAGCCAGGAAAAAGAGAGCTGTGAATGTGTTTGGGGAAAATGAAGACATTACACTGATGGTGCCATGACTTACAAAGTCCTCAAAGTCCTCACAAGTCCCCTTCAGAATCTGGGAAAGTTTCAGTGGACCTCTCCATCTTTCTCTAATTACGCCTGTCCCTGTTCAAGTAGCATTAAATAAGACAAGTAAATTCAAGTCCTCACCCATACCATTCTCTCTCTGGGAAGGACTTAGGTATTATGCACTAAGGAAACTAAGACTCCGAGAAGGACAGTTAGCTGCTGATGATAGAGGATTCCTATTAAACCTCTTTCCTCTCTGCTCAGCACTCAGGCTAGGTCATGTTGGCTTCTTACACTCTGATGCTTCATTTTTCTGTCTGATTTAATAATACTGACGGCCAGCAGAGTCCATCTATTCCATTAGTTGATATTAACGGAGCCCCTGCTATGTGCCAGGCACATTTTAAGCATTGTAGAGGTGGAGATGACTGAGGTGGGCACAGGTCCTGTTCTTGCTCAGCTGACTCTTTTACAGAAAGATACAAAGGAAAGCAGGTTAACTACTGTGGTGAGAGCTGACAGGCTGATGATGGCACCACCCTGTGTGTGCTTCCTTGGGACAAGCCTCTGGACGAAGTAAAATCTACTTAGGAGCATTTGAGCCAGATACAGGGTGACCTGATGTTGGTGGGCAACACTGGGAACTATGCTACAATGACTATGAGTTGAAGAGAAGTAACTTAGAAATTACTGTGGAACGCAGTTTATTTTACAAGGTGAAAAATGAAGTCTGTTTGCTGATAAGTTCACCATGAGTATTTGTCCTGTAGGCAGGACACACGAAGTTCAACTGTGATGAATTTGACCTGAAATTCTCCAGGGAATTCCATCAGCATATCCTCAGGTATCTGCACACACAGGCTAGCAACATAGCAGGGAGACATTTGAAAAGTATTTTTTTAATTAATAAATGGAGAAAATTTCTTAAACTTCCAAATAATAATAGCAGAAAGAACAATGAGAGGAAAATCCATCCCCACCCTGTCTTAATTTTTATTGAAAAGGAAAACCAGTTTTTCTAGTGGACTATTTTTTAGACTGTTCGTTGCAAGTATATGGAAACACAATTGATTTTTGTGTATTATCTTGTATTCTACAACCTTGTTGAACTTTGGATCAGGTCTAATAGATTTTTAATGAATTACTTGGAATTTTCTATATACAAGATCATGTCTTCTGCAAATGGAGATTGTTTTACTTCTTTCTTTGCAATCTGAACACACTTCATTTCTTTTCCTTGCCTAAGTCCCCTGGCTAGAGCTGGCAGCGTGTTGTATGTTGAATAGACATAGTGAGGGAAGGCCTCTTTGTCTCATTCCTGATCTTGGAGAGAACACACTTAGTCTTTCACTATTAAGTATCGTTTTATTGCAGCTGTTTTTTGTTGGGTTAAAGAAATTACCTTCTATACCTACATCATTGAGTGTTTCCATCATAAAGAAGTGTCGGATTTTGTGAAGTTCTTTTTCTGTGCTTATGGAAATGATTACAGGATGTAATATTTTATTCTGTTGATATGGAGTATTACATTATTTTCATATATTAAACTAACCAGGCATTCTGGGTAAGTCACACTTTGTCATGTTTATATCTTGCTAGGATAGATTTGCTGGCATTTTACTGAGAATATTTTCCATCCATATTCCTAAGAAATATTGGTCCATATTTTTTTCTTCTGTCTTTGTCTGGTTTTATTGTTAAGCCCGTATTGGCCTTATTGAATAACTTAAAAAGTGTTCTCTTTTCTTCTATTTTTTTGGGGGGTGGGGAGGAAGAATTTATGAAGAATTGGTAATAATTGTCCCAAGTATTCGTGGGTAGTTTTTTGATTACTAATTCAATTTCTTCATGAATATCTTTAGTTTGTCTATTTCTTTTAAAGTCAGTTTCAGTAGTTTTTCTAGGAATTTAACCATTTCACGCAAATCATCTAATATATTGACACAATTTTCCAGAATGTTTCTACATAATCTTTTTTATTTCTAGAAAAGTTGTCAATAAAATCATTTCTGATATTAGTAGTTTGAATCCTCATTCGTTCTTTCTTGGTCAGTCTAGCTTAAAGCTTTTCAATTTTGTTGATCTTTCCTAACCAGCTTTTTCGTTTTAATCTACTTTATC
>CAUYON010193591.1:0-46720 GCA_963573935.1 Arctocebus calabarensis | reverse complement strand
TAGCAGGGTACTGGTGAAACTTATTAAAGGTAGAATATCACTGTCTTTATACAGTGATCAAGAAAATGCCATGAAGGCTATCTGTAACAGTACGATCAAAATATTTCTGATTGTATATGAAGCACATTGTGCCCTATGATTGCACCAATGTACACAATTATGATTTAATAAAATTATTAAAAAATATATAAGGTTTTCCTTGTGCCACTGTCCCCACATGCTCCCCCTGAAAATGACTCCTTCTGGCCTCCCCCCTCCATGGAAACACTGCATTGTCTCCTAATATAAAAACAAAAGCAGCAGAGCCAGAGGTAGACTAGAAAGAATGTGATATGACATTCCTTTGACATTCACTTCCTCAGGTCATTTTCCAGGATCAAATGGCCATTCTGCACCTTTGGGAGAAGGACTGTGTTTTACAGAGAACCTGTGTCAGCTGTGCTCTGAAATGGCTTTCATGAAAGCTTCTGTGACACCCATCCCCATCCAAGAATGTTTTCATTCAGATTCAGCTGAAGCGAAGTGCACGGCCAGCAAGTACGGCTGTGAAACCAGACTGGGATGTAAACCCTTGCTCCTGTTAACCGTGGTGTCTGCATCATGGGGTCTGCATGGTCCTGGCATCTGTTTGCCACGTTGTGTGGCTGGGCACACCCTGGTGCAGCTGCAGGAGTGGCCTGCAAGGGGAGGTGATTAGCAAACAGCTGCAGGCTGGCAGGGAAGCTCCGTGGGCCTCCCACTTCCTGGCCCTGCCAAGCTGCTGCAGAGATGCGGGGGCGGGCGCAGGGCTGCTGTGCTGCTGAGATTCAGCAGAGTCCTTGAGAAAAGGAGTGTCCCCAGATGCTACACTTCATTATGTGTACTGTTTAAAATACTGAGGAGACGAAAAGGATTTCAGAAGTCATCCTTTAATTTCTTGAGGGGAGCAGCTCTCTCAGCATCTACAAAAGACTTGATCTATGCTTGGTCAGTGGGCAGAACACTCCCCTCCTTGGTCCAGCACCCCTTCCCTCATCTGTGGCCATCCTGACCGCATGAGCACACATGGAGCTGCCCAGGAACTGGGCACTGGTGCTGGAGCCGTAGTTTTGCAGCTAGATTCTTAGTGTGACCGAGGATTTGCGCCCACCTCTGGGGGACTCTAAGCAGGTCGCCCAGCTTTGAGAGCTGTGAAGGGAGCTCCTCCTATTTTCCAAGGCAAGGCTCTAGTTCTCAGCATTAAGGCACCTTATTGTCCACTCCTAAGTCCAAAGGAGTGAACGCCCCCACACATCCAGGAGAATAAAAGAACTGTCTTCCGCTGGGACAGGAGGAAAACAGGTACCATGGAGAAGAAAGTCTACACCAACGGTGCAGAGGACTGGGAATCCCGGGGGTTCACGCAGTCCTGGACTTCTGAGCCTCTCTGAGTCAGCCCACAATGACACAGAGGAAGGGAAAGAGAACATGTAGGTGTGAGCCATGTGTGACTGACGGGCCGGCGCATAGCTTCTCCTCTGATCTCATGTTGACAGCTGCAACCTCCTTCCTAAGACTGCCCTTAACAAATGCTAATGACTAAACCAATGGAGCTCTTTTGAGTTCTGCTTACTCATCCCCTATTGAGTGAATGAGCAGTGAAACACATAAAGGTGGGCAAAATGAGCAATTGCCTCCAAGTAAAACACAGACTGAGTGGTTGCCTGCAGATGGCTAACAGCAGATTTGCCAATGATGTAGTCTGCAGCAGGGTGTGGTGAAGGACCCCTAGCCCTTCAGAGCCTTGCAGAAAGGGCCCCTGCTTCCCATAGAAGTTGGACCCTCGAAGAGGGTCACATATTTGGAAAATGAGGTCTGAAATTCCCCAGGAGTATGGGTCACAGGGAAAGGAAGTTTATTCTCGAGACTCCCAAAAGGCCAGGCCCATGGCTGGGAGGAAGGCTTCCCAGGAGCTGTCCTGGGGCAGCCTTCCCATGGTGGAGTCAAGCCATCAGCGAACAAATGCAGGAAAGCAAAACAGGAGCTGAGAAGTGAGGGGAGAGAGGCCAAGGCACAGGGAAGAGCCAACTATAAAATAAGGAGGTGATTTAACATTGAAATGAAGAAGAAAGGCAAGTTAATACCTCAAGCAGTTCATTCATTCAATCAATCACTCAATCGCTCATTCTCTTTCCAATGTCAACTAAAAGTTCAAGTTTCATATCTATACCTACTGGGGGTAGGGGAACAAGGGAAAGGAAGCACAGTCGGTCATTGCACTTCTAAGCTATAGCTTCTAGCCATCGCAAAGCACCCTTCTTTGACTGAGGAGAGCAAACGTTCAAGTGGATGTCTGGAAAACAGTTCCCCGTCCTCTGGCAGTTGAGTGAGAAACATAATCTTGGAGGATGCTCTCCTCTAGCACCCATGCTTTGAGGCCTCCTCCAGAGCTGATGAAGCGTCAGCTGCAGGATTCTTTCGGGGTTCAGGGTTTCCGGTATCTCATGGGCCAGCCTTCAGGTTCTGACAAGTGTACGAATTTTACCAAAATTTTCATGGAACACAAAAGGAACTTTTGTGCTGAGGAACTCCGTGGGAGGTGTGGATTCTTGCTTGTGGCTTGTGTCCTGTCACTCATAGCCTCTACTGAGCTGGGCTGGAGGAAGGATGAAGAACATCTGCTACAGTCATGTGTCTGCAACAGGCGTGGGGGATGCCCCGGGGTTCAGCTCGGAGGGCTGGGTGCCAGCACCTGTCCTGCGACCAGCTGGCTCCCACGCCCCACTCCCACCACTGCAGGGGGTGTAGAGGGGGAGTTTGGTCTAGACCACGATTTCTCAAACTTGGCACCATCAGTATCTTTGGACAGAAAATTCTTTGTTTCGGGGACTGTCCTGTGCATCATAAGATGTTTAACAACAATCTTGGCCTCTACCCCCTACAGCTGTAAACATCAAAAATATCTGCAGACTTTGCCACATATCCTCTGAGCAGCAGGGACTGCCCCCAGTTGAGACCCCTGACGCAGGCCTGCACGGTCTAAGCCAGAGCCACATGCCATCCTTAAGCATGTGACTAGTCCAAATTGCAATGTGCTATAAATATAAAATGTAAACTGGATTTCAAATACTTAAATGAAAACACATAAAAGAATATCTCATGAATATTTTATATTAATATATTTTATATTCTGTATATTTTATATTGATTATATGTTATAGTGATGCTATTCTTAATACACAAAGCAAAATAAAACATGTCAAAGAATTCATTCTACCTATTTTTTTTTAACCTTCTATAATGTGGCTACTTTAAAAAAATTGAAATAACGTATGTGGCTCCCTTTGTGGCTGCATTAGATTTCTATTGCAGGGCTAGGCACAGGCTAAGGTGCCCCCTGCTCGGATAATCCAAATTCCCTTTAAAGGACTGAAAATAGCCAAAGGATAATAAAGTAGACACTCAGAATCCCATCAGAAATTTCCAAGGTGCCTTTGAGTCTTTCTCCTCCAGGATAAACTAAGCAAAACCTACAGCGTCAGCGTTTAGAGGCAATGTCCTGCTCCATCCCACAAAGGAAGTAACCCCAACTATGAATATCCTGCTGTGGCAAGCCCTGGACACAGGCCCCGGACAACCCTTCCCTGGAGAAGCCCAGGGAAGGCTATTCTCCAGGGATACTTTCCACTCCTAAGCTACTGGGTCCATGCTCTCCCTGTGTAGCCGGGGAGCAGGCTCCTTTCAGGAGTCATACAGGCGAATGCTTCACAGTTTGCTAAGTGCTTTCTGCACTCATCACCCCCTTCCCACCTATGATAGTCATGTTTGCTGCAAATTAGAGCATCTCTATTTTATACGTGGCCAGTAGGAATTGTGTTTCAGAAATTCAGGACATACAAAATGTTAATTTTGTTGTTTTTATCAAATCAAATTAAATCTAAATCTAATTGCTGCAAATGGTCAGAAATTCTATCTCAGCCCTTTTTGCCACCATCCAGTCTCTGCCCAGTTCCTGCAGTTGTTCAAAAGGCAAAGATCCCTGGGCTGCAAGCAAAGGAGAATATTCAAGGTGGCTTCTCTGGCTCTGTGCCCCGCTGGTCATCTCTGATCTGTCATTGTCTCAGCCCACCTGGTACCTTAAGGATATTTATGTGCTGTTCCCAGGCTGTACCAAGCACTACTCCCTCCGAAGGTTTGGGCAGCTGAGAGCTGTGATTTTGTCAGTACAGGATTCAAATTCCTAGCTCCTCCCACCCCCCAGAATCTCCAGCACACGGATGCTCTCCCAGCAATGGGAAAGCACCCTGTCTTATCTTGGCTTGGCAGCTGGCTTCTCACCCTGAAAACCAAACACAATTCAAAGCACCAGCCTCACTTGCTTTGCCCACCCACACACACACCCCATCCTTGGACACAAGCTAGCATAATCTGCAGAATGATTTTAAGCTTTCAAAACAAAATCCACGAGGGTTAGTTTGGATCTAGGATTTCAGTACTGTACCACAAACTCCCCAGCGATCAGCTGATAGGCCAGGGGGCTTTCTCAGAATGCGGCATGAAACAGACAAAAGGCAACTAAGATTTCTATCAATCATGCTGTTTGCACCTGAGCTCTGCAGTGTCAAGTGACTTGCTCAATATCACATTTGACAGAACAGGGCCACAAACCCGGGTCCCCTGACTCTACCGAAACAGATCATGTGCTGTCCCTACTCCACTCACCATCCTGAATCACCCAAGTGTGGAAAGACATCTGCCTGTTCCATCGCACCACGGGCTGCCGCCTGGGGAAGAGGCAGGAAATCCACATCCTCATTTCTCCTCCTAGAAGCTCCTTCCTCCAAGGAAATGCTATGCTCCCCAGACCAAGCCGGGGCACACATCCCTGCCTCCCTGGGGCATAACTGGACCTTGCTAAAACCTTTACATTAAACAAGACCTTGCTAAAGTTGAGGTTAACACATAATTGAACATCTGATTTGTAACATACTTTTCTCTCTCTCTACAAAAATGGCTTCAGGTGCTCTGAAATTAATGATTCCAACTGCATTTTTTTTTCAATTGAGTGGTGGTGAACAGAGGGGTTTGTTAGTAAAGTTATTTAGAGGAAGTATGGAATGTAGGGCTATCTTATCAGATGAAAGGCTTAACAACTAATACAACTGAAGGACTGGTCGAATAATCTCCCGTAAAGTTATGGATGGAAGGAGTCTTCAAATTGGAAAGGATGCTTGCCATGTGAGTAGGCCAACTCAGGGACTATGTAGGAATCATTACTTAGAGTGTGAAGTTTATTAGGCGACAGAAACAAAGAGCTACTGCTTGATGTCCCCAGTAGGGGACCAGAATCACAGAACCTAACATAACTTCCACACATGTGCTCTGCAAAGACTTCTGTTGAACTTTAAAGGAAAAATGTTCTACTAGATAATCTGACAAAATGCTGCACAGCTAATGGTAGAACTGAAATATTCTACCTTTTAAAAAATAGCTTAATAAGATATAAGAGACTTATAAAAAACACATGCAAAAATCAAGTACACTGTAACACCTTATAACGGTGGATACTTATTAAAAAGGACATCAATGAGGCCAGGAGCCACAGCTCATGCCTGTAATCCTAGCACTCTGGGAGGCCGAGGTGGGAGGATCACTTGAGGCCAGGAGTTTGAAACCATCTCAGCAAAAAACAGATAAATTAGCCAGGCGTGGTGGTGTGTGCACCTGTAGTTCCAGCTACTCAGGAGGCTCAGGCAAGAGGATGGCTTGAGCACAGGAACTGGAGATTGCAGTGAGCTATAATGATGTCATTAAACTCTAGCCTGAGCAACAGAACAAGCCTATATCTCAAAAAAAAAAAAAACAGGAAAGACAGAAAGAAAAAGGCATCAGCAAAAGTTGAGTTTCACAAACACAAAGTTGATGAAAGAAGACACACAAGAGTACACATTGACAGCCAGGCACAGTGACTCGCGCCTGTAATCCTAGCACTCTGGGAAGCCAAGGAGGGAGGATCCCTTGAGTTCAGGAGTTCAAGACCAGTCTGAGGAAGAGCAAGACCCTGTCTCTACAAAAAAATAGAAAAATTAGTCAGGCATGGTGGTGGGCGCCACCTATAAACCCAGCTACTCAGAAAGCTGAAGCAGGAGGACAGCTTGAGCCCAGGAGTTTGAGATTGCCATGAGCTATGATTGATGTCACTGCACTCTACCCAAGATGACAGAACAAGTCTTTATTTTTTTTTTCCTAAAGTACACATTGAATGCTTCCATGCTCATACAGTTTTAAAAACAGGGAAAACTAGCAACGCCCTTCCCTCAAGGAGTAGGGCGCAGGCCCCATATACTGGAGGTGGTAGGTTCAAGCCCAGCCCCAGCCAAAAAATTGCAAAAAAAAAAAAAATAGGGAAAACTAGCTGTGGAAAAAACCAGTAGGGTAATTCTTAAAAAAATTATAAAATAAAATTGTCAAATGATCCAGAAATTTCATTTTTAGTTTCATACCCCCAAAACAGAAAGCAGGGTCTCAGAGATATTTGTATACCCAAGTTTATAGCAGCATTATTCACAGTAGCCAAAGGATGGACACACTCAAGAGTCCATCAACAGATGAATGGATAAACAAAGCATGGTAATTACCTACAAGGAAATACTGTTCGGCCTTAACAAGGAAGGCAATTCTGACACACTCTACAACATGGATGAACCTTGAGAACACCATGCTGAGTGAAATGAGCCAGTCACAGAAGGACAAATACTTTATAATTCACTTACATGAAGTACTTAGAGGAGTCACACTCATGGAAACAGAAAGTAGAATGATGGCTGCCAAAGGCTGGGAACAGGGAGGGAAACGGGGAGTTATTATTTAACGGAGACACAGTTTCAGTTTTGCAATATAAAAAGTGTTCTGGAGATGGATGGTGGTTATGGTTGCAAAACAGCACGCATGTACTTAATGCCACTGAACTGTCTACTTAAAAACAGTTAAGAAGGTACGTTTTATGTTGTATGGATTTTACCATAATTAAAAAATGTTTGTTTTTTTTGTTTTTTTTAAGGGGGAGAAACAGTCAGGTTGCAGGAGCCTGTTCAGCTTGTGAACTTCTATCAAACTGTGCATTTTGGATTTGGGCACTTTTCTGAACGCATATTATACCTTAATTAAAAGTTTAAAAGATTGTATGATAAAAGATTATATGAACAAAATTAAAAACCAAACTAGACAAGAAAGTCCACAAGGATAAAAGGGAATCTGAATTCTAAAACAACCTATGAAAAGACAGTTAACTTTGGCTGACACTTTGTTGCATAACAGCTCTGGAGTTCCTGAGTTCATAAAATAACTGTGATTTTTTGTTTTCATTGCTACTTTGGTGAATGGGCAAGAAAAAATCGCTCCCCCCAAATATCGGTTTTCTTTCTTTTAAAACTTTCTCCTAGGATTCCCTCCCCCCAAGGCTACTGGGCACAATCTGCCTTTAGTTAAGCAGTTCCAGAACAAAACAACTTGAGTGTGTGGAGATTTCACAGTGAGAGCTTTGTAGGGATTAGGTAAATCACAGGTGCACCCTCACCTGGACCAGCCAGCAGCTTATTCATTAATCAGGTGCTTAACAGGCTGTTGCTCCAAGCCTCCCTCTTGGGTTGGCAGACTTTGGATTGGTTCCCGGTTTGGGTCAGCCCCTCTCCCCCCAGCTCCCTCTTTCCACTCTTTGCCAAAACTTCTCTCTGCAGGTATCTAGACCAGAAGCCCAGGCTCTGTCAGATTTTATTCTGTGCTGGATCCCCCATGCAGAGGTGACCTCTCAGGTTTCTCCTCCCTATGTTCCTCCAGCTTTTCCTAACGTCCCTCCCCAACGAGGTTCACACAGCTCAGGTTGTGATCCGAACCGGTTTCTCCGCAAGAGGTCCTGGTCTGCTTTCTCCCTCCACCTCCTAGTCTTTCTTCCATGGCTTTTCACTCTACTTTGATCTCACATTCCTCCCCCCCACCTGACGGTAGCCCAAATGCCACCGAGAATTGCTCACAAAAGGCATTTCTACATGTCATTACCTTTGTTTCCTTTCCACCCAACCTTTAAAAAACATGATCATATCGACTTCTTACATATAATCTAAGGCTCCCATGTTTATTTTCACCAGGGAGGCAGCTAAGGCTCAGAGAAGTGACTTGCCGATGAGCCTATAAAAGTGGCAGAGTCAGGATGGGCGGCCTGCCTAGGTTCAATGCACCGCCTGTTATATCGGGTATATTTGGAGCCCAATCTACATGCTGCTGAGTTAGAGTCTGCTGAGTGGGGCACCGTTTTCTCCAGGATGCTGCATGTTTATATCTCGCTGGCTTTCCTGGACCATTCACTGTTAGATCATTAACAGCAAATCATAGAATGTCAAGGATTTAAAGAGCTCTTTACAGGCCCTCTATTTACACCTCTTTCTTTTAAACTCTACATATAAGACCAGGACCTTCTGTTTATCTTTGATTTTCCTCAAACAAAACAAGGGAGCAAATGTGTGCAGCTCAGGGCGAGAATCCAGCTTTGGAGAAATAATACTTACGTCTCCAAAATTGGGACTGGCTTTGTGTAAAAAGGTCTGGAAGTGGACAGGGGCTCTCTGATGAACAAGATGGCACACTGAGCCATCGGTAAGCTGGGCGTGAAGAGGCTATAAAGCAAACCACATCGACATATTGTTTCAGACTCAGCTCTGTCCTTTCAAGAAACCCAGCCCTAAGAGCTAGCTTTACCCTTCCCTGGCAATCTCTTACAGCTTGGGAGAAACACCCTATGCCCCCAGCAGGCCTGAAGAAGACGCATACAGGGCTTCTAAAGCTTTGGGGAGCTGCTTGATACTGTTTGGGGCTGGGTGAACACCAACAGGTGTCCCAAGACAAGCAAGATCAAAATTATAGGCCGGTTCTGTTGAAAAAGAGGAAGCTTTATTTTTTTCAGACAGAAGGTCTCACACATTTATTACTGAACCAGCATATTAGTGCAGAGCATATAGACAAAGAGAAAAATATTTTTTCCCAATGAAATGTTTGACTGTCCAAATTGTAGTGATATTTTCAGCTTGATATTATAGCGACCTTGACACAGCATAAATAAATATGTGAGCCATCTCAAATGCAATTCCTTATAGACCCAGCTTTGTTCTTCTCCAACGTCTCCTCTTTGAGTTGTACCTGATTTTATTACCAGTTTTCATTTGAATCCACTGGGGAATGAGTTGATTTTACTTTGGTTTCTTGGCTAGAGATCACTTGATACTGAAAGTCTTGTTAAAAGACTTGTTGAGAAACAGAGTCAAACACATACATTCCAATGGCAGAGATAGGTGCTTTATTCTATTCTATTCTATTTTTTCATAATTCACTCAGGATTATCAGAAAAGATAAAATAGCTCCATTATTTAACGTTGAGCAGAAAAAGTGTGGGGAAAGATTCATTTCCTAATGATGAGCTTTTGCTCATCAAAGACCCAAATAAAATACAAAATTAAAAATGCTTCTTACTTATACAAGGAGTGACAATCCAGGAAATGAACTACTTTGCCTAACCCTGTGGAAACAAGGCTCATTACTCAAATTCCAATGGGGCAAAAAGGAGAGGCGAGTAATGGTTTGCCCCCCACAAGCAAACAGCTGCTCCCGTGGCCATCACCTCATTAAGCTATGTGATCAGTAACTCCCAATTTAAGAAAAGCTGAAAAGGTCTTTTCGGCACTGTTTTACACTAAATCTTTTGCCCAAGAAAGCTCACTATATAAAACATTCTAAGCTCAGGAACTCTGACTTTTGTATTATTTCCTGCCCAGCAACAGAGCTCATAGCACAATCTCCTCTTGCCAGATTTGGACTCATTGGAGGAAAATACCAGTTCCTCTTGAGCTTCTTTCCATCACTTCTAGAGACAAGCTTCCCAGTTATCAAAACAAAATGTTTCCCAGGTTTTCCTCCCACACCTATGAACTTTGTTTCTTGATTAAATCCTAGATTCCCCTCTAAACAGAACTGGACTGTGTCCAACCAGTTTCTTCATGTTCTTCAAACATTAACCCAGGAGATTTTTTAAAAGACGTTTGTGTTTGGCTTCTGAGTTGGTTCCTGAGGTTCTGAGTGGAAAGTTTGCAACATTTATCCCCTCCTACCCTTGCACCCCCAGCAGGTCAGGAAAAGGAAGCCTTTCTGTGTGCACAAGCCTGTTGACAGATCAGCCTTTGCCCCATGCTGTGTGTGCCTTCCTCTCCAGACTAAGGAACTTCAAGAGAGCAGGAGGGGCAGAAAAAATGAGCAACCACTTCCTACCCTGGTGGCATAGACTGATTCAAAAAAGGCTCCTAGTCTGGCAGTGAAATGTTGGACCATTTTTCTCCCACAGCCTAACCAAAGCTGTCTGACCTTTGACAACTTTCCCCCACAAAGGGCTGGTTCTTTGAGCAGGCTGAGGGGAAAAGGGTTCCTTTACCAGGAGGAAGTAAGCTCACACAGGCCCTCTGCAGAGGAAGGCCCGGGAGCCTGTTCCCTGGGGAGGTGGAAACCCGCAAGGCTGGAGCCGTTAGAGGGCAGCAAGAGCCCGTCTCATAACGCAGGGCGGGCTAGATTGGGTTTCTTTTTTTCTTTCTCTCTTTCTTTTCTTTCTTTCTTTTTTTTTTTTCTTTCCTTTTTCCCCAATTACAGGATGTCTCAAAAGCAAAAGCACTGGGGCTCCAGCGTCAGCAGAAAAGCAAGTCAGAAAGACTGGGGCGGGGTGTCCCTCCGACCCCACCACCGTGCAAGTGGAAAGTCAGACTCTGCCCGGCGCCGGTGGGCTCCAAAGAGGAGACCTCAGAGGTCCTGGCCCCTGGCTCCCTGAGGAGCCCTGGGGAGCGCCGTGGGGGGCCCAGCTCCCCATGCCATGCCTTTTGTGTCACTTGGCTCTTCCTACTTCTGGACCGTGAGGACAAAGGAGTGCCTTGGTGCTGGCAGAAGCCGAGGGTTGGGGGAGGGGGGCGCGGCTGGGTTTTACAAGGAAGGATGAAATTCGATGCCAGTAATCGGGATAGATCACCGTTGCCTGTCTCTGAGATGACCCAATTCTGAGACCAGCCGCCTTGCTCTGAACACAGGAGTAATCATAATCCTAGCTCCAACCCAGGGCCTTGCCAGAGAGGTAAGAAGGTGGCATCCCTCCATGGGACTTCGGAGTCCCCTGCTAGAGCATCTCTGCATTTCAAAGGGCTCCTGGGACACCCAGGATTGGCCTCTTTCCCATCTCTTTCTGATTCACCAATTGATCCCACCTAAAGTAGAGAGCGGGGGTGTGCTGACAAGGGCCTGGGGTGGTGGCGTGGGTCTTTGGCTCAATCACCAGAGGCAGGGAGCAAGGGGGCTCGTGCAATCTGACTATTCATTTCTTACTGCCTGCTCCTCCAGAAAGGTCCCAGCACCTTGGCCCTTGATTCATGACCTCATCTCACCAGAAGACCTTTGAATGACAGGCTCCGTCTCCAAAAAGTCCTGGTCAAATTAAAGTGTCAAGTTGAAGGTGACAGGTGACCAAACCCAGACATGGAGGTCCCACTGCTCATGCTCACTAACTCAGGGCTAAGGGTGGAGTTCTCACTCCTTCTCCCCACCCACATGAAGATGAGATCCTCTGCCCTGTCCTTTTAGCCAGTCCCTGCCGGGTGCTGTCCTCCGGTCTGTCTCCATGCCTGACATTTCCTTAGGGAGCGATTACTATTGGCTGACCATCATTCACAAAGGTTTCATTTTCAAATCCCACCCACTGCTGGCCAGGTGCTAGAACCCTGGGAGGCCCCTCTGAGCACTGCCAATTCTGTGCTCTGGTTCGTCAGCCTTTGCCTCTGGGACTCTTCCTGTCTCCTCATTCAATTCAGTAGTTTCAACAGAAAAAGGCTGGGAAGCCAAACTGTGGGCATGTGGATCACAGACAGAGCACTCACAATCTGGAATAGAGCACACTTGGAACTGAATCCGGCACTCTTCCTAACTGGGAGGGCTTCCAGTTTACAATAGCATAGGGCTCAGCCTTCAGACTGAATTTCCCACTGACAACAATTTAAAAGCTGGATAAAATATGAAAGAACTCCAACTCTTTCGTTTTTAATTATTAAATATTGGGAAGTAACGCTGACTGTTGACATAGGGAATGTGGGTGCTAGTCATTCCTGTCCAATCAGGCAACAGAAACAAAATTATTGGTGTCATAAATCAAAAGTCAACTGATGTATAGTTTTCATGAAATTCTCCTAATAAAATATCCAAAACACTATTAAGCTGGACAAAAATTATACTGCAGGGACATTCGCAGGACTTCCTCTTTGGTAGACTAATTCCACCTAATAAAGAAGACAGCTCTGTTATTAAATATATTACTCTTTGGGCCTTCATGTCCTCCTGGCTGCCGTACCATTCCCAAACAGAGAATACAGAAAGCATCTGCCCTTGTTTTCAGCCATAATGAAAGAAACCTTTCAACTCCACTCCAGTCCTCCAACCTCCATATCAAACCACCATTAGACAGTCTCTGGACATGTCAGATTTTCAGTCCTACCCACCAAAGTGGCTTTATTCTTCACTGCTGTGATTTGGAGCACATTCTTTACCTCCCTAAAGATGTATCATTTCTCCAAATAGTAAAAACAAAAGCAACTACCTCATAGTGTTATTGTCAGCATTACATAAAATAATATAGATCAAACATTGGGCATGATGTAATTAAGCCCAATTAATGTTCGTTGTTACTCATGCTTAGTATTGGTAACAACCATAAAAGGTTATGACTGCCATCTTGTTCACCCACATATCCAACGTTAACTCTCTCTTGAAACATTCTACCAGGAATTCAGACTTTTCAAAGTGAGACATACTTCCTCATGAAGAGGCCCTGTCCATCTTTGGGCAACTTTGACTACGGCAAAGCACATCTTAGCCGTAAAGTGAAGTCTGCCTCCAGGGAGTTCTCCTCCTTAAAGCCATAGTCTGATTTCTCTTCCTCAATATGTGAATGCAGTTATCACATCCTTTTTTCACCTCACTAACCCTCCCTCATTCTTTCAGCCTGCCATGGGTGCTCTTGGCAAATGTGGACAGTTGGCTGTTTCCTTCTTGAGTATGGTAACTGACAATGGACTTCTGTTGTGAAGCCTGACCTCACGTGAGCTTTGTGGGGTCCAGAGCTGCTGGTGGCTCCTTTTTACCTACTTGTGGCAAAAACCCTGCTAAGTCTTTTCAACTGCTCAGCTCAGCTCCTCCACCCTGGTCTTGTGCAATTCCTTTTCCACTCAAATGAAGAAAGCGACATATTTTCTCACTAGATTCAGCCCACTTCAGTGCTTTCTGAGATGTTTTTGGATCTTGATCCTGGCACCACACACAGAGATCCTGGTGTGCTCTCAACATTGAGTAACCGACAAATCTGGTAAAGAGTGACTTTTATGGCTTTCTTTCTTTTTTTTCTTTTTTTTTTTGAGACAGAGTCTCACTTTGTCACCCTCAGTAGAGGGCTATGACAGCATAGCCCACAGCAACCTCAAACTCTGGGGCTCAAGCAATTCTCTTGCCTCAGCCTCCCAAGTAAGTAGCTGAGATGACAGGCACCCGCCACAGTGCCCAGCTATTTTTAGAAATGAGGTCTTGCTCTGGCTCAGGCTAGTCTTGAACTAGTGAGTTCAGGAGATTCACCCACCTCGGCCTCCCAAAGTACTAGGATTATAGGTGTGAGCCACTGCGCCTGGCCGACTTTTCTGACTTTCCATGGGCATGGATATCATGATAAAACAGCTGTCAAGATATGCAGGGAGCCCTGCCTTCTGAGGGGCCCAGCTCTGATATTCAGAACCCTCCCTAGCGGTCACTGCCCCCAGGCTGCCCTTCTCACTGTGCACCGTCTGTGAAACATCTTCTGCCTGGTCTAAGTTTTCACAGAAAATGGCAAGGGAGAGTCAAAACCTTGGTGAAAGAGAGGGACCTATGCATTGGGGGTGCAGAGGGCCATCAGGGGTAGTGAAGCCCAGAAGGTAAAGGGACCAAAAAAAAGGTCTGAGCAAAATAGGTACAGTAAGAAAGGAAAAATCATGTTAAGACTTAATAATTGGGTAAGTTAAAAAGAGAAGAGAAAATGTTGGAGGAAGTAGACAGGGATTAACAAATTAATTTTTTTAAATGGCTAGCAGAAAATACAGTGTAACAAGGATGACAAGACGGGAACAAGGCCAGGGCAGTGGAAAGGTGAAACACCAAGGTGAAAGGGAAGAGTAAAGTGCCGCCAGACCCAGGAGAAGTTCTCCAGGCGACCTCTGTGACCACGGGATTGCCAAATTGTCAGGTCTCATGCATGTTACCACAACGGCTGACAGTGACCTCACAGAGAAAGAGGAAAGAGCTTCACAACCATTTTTTGATGCTAAAAATGTTGGTTTTGTGGAAGACTGTGTTCATGTCCTGAAAATCTATACACGTGAGAAATACACACATCAGGCTTTGCTGAATGCACCTGCCTGGAAGAGGGAAATGGATTTTATATAATCCTTGAAAGCAAACCATGATCCTACTATGTTTTGCAGCTCCAGACTCAGCAGAAGCCTAGTATTTCTTCCCATCTGAGGCTCCCCTGACATGTGGGAAATGAAGCTTTTAATAGATGTGTGCTGAAGAGACAGGCAGCTCCTGAAAGCAGGCCTCCCCGCCATCTGCGAAACAGCCCTGACCATCCAGAGCAGGGCTTAGCCAAGCTCCACATTCAGTGTCCAGAAATGTGCCTCGTAATCTCACCAGCCTGGCACTTTGTGTGAGCACAGAATGTACTTCTAGATCACGAGGCTTTTTCCTTACACATGCATCACATGTATTTCACGCCCACTGGAGTTTAACATGCTTGCTGTGTGACAGCACTGTAGAGCACAAAATACTCAGAAGAGATTTCTTTGAAGTAATGTTTTCCAAGTATTTTTGAATCCAGCTTATAGCAAAAAACACATTTTACATCCCTACCCAGTACAGAGACACCAGACTCAGTCTCTCTCTCTCTCTCTCATGCCTTAAACAAACATTTCATAAACATATTTAATCTTACTATATGCAATACATACAATCTGGTATTTTCTATTCTGCATTATTATTTTAAAATTCTAGGAGACTTCAGCAAGTATCTGTCACAATAAAGTCCTCACATCCCCTATAGCAGACAAGTTTTGTTGCCTCCCAAAGGCTCTTTCCTTATTCTTTGTGATAGATTCAGATTTTATTGAAAATTTCCACATTCCACTGTTAAGTCATGTTGTCACAAAAAACTGACTCTACTCCCTGTGCCATGAGGTAAATATTGATTAGTTTATGGCAATCCTATTAGTATTAGTTTTGGTTCAGCACCTGTTGCTCAAGCAGCTAAGGTGCCAGACACATACACCTGAGCTGGCGGGTTCGAATCCAGGCCAGGCCTGCCAAACAACAATGACAGCTGCAACCAAAAAATAGCCGGGCATTGTGGCAGGTACCTGTAGTCCCAGCTACTTGGGAGGCTAAGGCAGGAGAATCACTTATGCAGGAGTTGGAGGTTGCTGTGAGCTGTGATGCCACAGCACTCTACCCAGGGTGACAGCTTAAGACTTTGTCTAAAAAAAAGAAAAAAAAGTATTAGTATTATTTCCCTTATCTAGTAATTAGTTTAAGAAGGAGTATATTACCTAAATTGGGCTATGGGGCCATGAGGAAAAGTCAACCAAGGATGGGATTGATTCTGGGAAGTATTCCATGGTTTAAAAAGAGTCAGCGACACACACTTCCATATGAATGCTATAGCCCAACTACAGCCCAAGATGAAGGGGAAAGAGGATGGGGAGGGTTGGGGAGGGGGGAGGATGGGTAGAGGGAGAGTAATTGGTGGAACCACACCTATGGTGCATTTTACAAGGGTCCATGTTAAATCTACTAAGTGAAGAATATAAATGTCTTAACACAAGAACTAAGAAAATGTGGTGAAGGCTATGTTAACCAGTTTGATGAAAGTATTCCAAATTGGCTTGGCGCCTGTGGCTCAACGGGCTAAGGTGCCAGCCACATACACCTGAGCTGGCAGGTTCGAATCCAGCCCGGGCCCACCAAACAACAATGGTGGCTGCAACCAAAAAATGGCTGGGCGTTGTGGTCCCAGCTACTTGGGAGGCAGAGGCAGGAGACTTGCTTGAGCCCAGGAACTGGAGGTTGCTGTGAGCTGTAATGCTACAGCACTCTATCCAGGGTGACAGCTTGAGGCTCTGTCTCAAAAAAAAAAGAAGTATTCCAAATTGTATATAAATCCAGCACATTTTACCCCATAATTGCACTAATGTATACAGCTATGATTTAATTAAAAAAAATTTTTAAAGAAATATAAGAAAATTAAAAAATTAAAAGGGTCGAAAGAAGATCTAGTCCCAACTTCTGCCTCTGACATATAGATTGCTGGTATTTTTTGCCTATAACTACCCAATGTACTTTGGCAAAATGATAGAATTTTCCAAACCTGGCTGCCTGATAATGTAATTTAGCTACTAAGCTAATCAATACCACCCCACCCCCATCAGTCATCTTATCTCTAGACTTCTTACTATTCAAGATTAAAAATCTACTTGTAGTATGAGCCACTTTTAGTTGGGTTTTCTTTTTTTTTTTTTATTAAGTCATATATACATAGATCATGAATACATTTATGTATTTGTGGGGTACAATGTATTGATTTTTTTATACAATTTGGAGTGCTTACATCAAACTAATTAATGTAGCTTTCACCTCATTTACTTGATTATTGTGTTAAGACATTTATGTTCTATATTTGATAGATATGACTTGTACCCTTGCAATATGCTTCATAGGTGTGGTCCCACCATTTACCCTCCCTCTATCAAACCTCCCCCCTCCCAATATCCTAACTGATGCACCAAGGTACATCGTCATAAAATTCCCCAACACAAGGGTCAAATTAAGGAGCACAGAACTTCCAAAGATGGGGACAACTCGCTCTTATATAAAGGAATAAGAATGAAAATGGTATTGATTTCCAAGCACAATATTGGATGCCAGAGGAGTCAATGTCTTAGTAGTTTTAAGAGGAAACAGTTTTTTACCTTGAATTCTATAATCAACCAAATTATTGATTAAGAATGAAAATAGTTAAGTCCTGTTGTCTGTAGCACAGTGGTTACAGCACCAGTCACATGCACAGAGGCTGGCAGGTTCAAGCCCACCCCGGGTCTGCTAGCCAATAATGACAAATGCAACAACAAAAAAATAGCCAAGTGTGGTGGTAGGAGCCTGTAGTCCTACCTACTTGGGAGGCTGAGGCAAGAGAATCACTTAAGCCCAAGAGTTTAAGGTTGCTGTGAGCTGTGATGCCACAGCACTCTACCAAGGGTGACATAGTGAGACCCTGTCTCAGAAAAAAAAAGAATAAAAACAGTTAAAAGGGGTTTTTTGGATAGCAAGAACAAAAATGTATCTTCCACTTAGCTTTTCCTAGGAGATAACAGTAAAAATGAAGATAGGGAAGGGTAAGAGATCTAGGAACCAGTGAGCTCAGCTACCAGGTGGGAGAAATGTCCACTATGCCGCAGGTCCAAGACCAGCTAGTGAAAATGGGAGTACATGATGGGAGGGTCTGGAGAAAAATTAATCAGACTTGAAAGAGTAGATAACATGGCAGTGACAACGTGATGATCAGAAAGAAATTAAATATGTTGTACTAATTATCTACTGCTGCATAGCAAATTACTACAAGACTTAAACATTTGTACCCCATTTTCTGAGGGTCAGGAATATGCGTGCAGCTCAGCAGGGTGGTTTCAGCTCAAGATGTCTTCTGAGGTTGCAGTCAAGATGTCAGCTGAAGCTGCAGTCAGGTGAAAGCATGAAGAGATGGTGGGGTCAACTTCCTGCATGGCTCACTCATGGGTCTGCTGGAAGAAGGCCCCAGTCCCCTTACAGGCTATTGGCAGGAGGCCTCCATTTCCTACCATGTGGACCTGTTTATATGGCTGCTCAAGTGGCCTTACAATGTGGTGTGAGTTTTCGCCAGAGCAAGCTCTCCATAAGAAAGATCAAGGAGATAGCCATGATGCCTTAATGACCTAGTCTCAGAGGTCACACATCATTAATTATGCCATTTTCTATTTGTTAGAAGCAATTCACTATAGCCCACTTGCAAAGCAAGAAAATAGGGCTCTACACTTTGAAAGAGATAGTACTAAAGCTTTTTTTAACATGTTTTAAAACTATCTCGTGTATTTATATGAAAATAGCATATAAGTAATAAATGTGGCAAAGAGGTAACTTAAATGAAGACAAAAGCTAAAGAAAAATATTAAATCATGACACTCTATTCAGATTTGCCATTAACAATAGTGATATACTTTGAAGTCATAAACAGTGATTAATGATTTAATTAAAAGCAATGATATAGTTATGTCCAGGGAATGGCAAGAGGTGGATCAGAGGGTATAAGAGATCTGACTTCTCATTAACTCTTCTAGGCAGCCAACAGGAATTATCTATAACTATAAATCAAAGTAGCACTATAATCAAGATAGTGTGTTATTGTCAAAAGAACAGATCAATGAAACAGAATAGAGAGACTAGAAACAGAGCCACACAAATATAGTCAACCAATCTTTGGCAAAGGAAATGATTTTTTCAACGAATGGTGCTAGAATGATGGGACATGCACATGCAGAAGAAAACAAAAAGATTAATCTAAACACAGACCTTACTTCCTTTATAAAAATTAACTCAATGTGGATCATAGACTTATCTGGAAAACCCCCAAACTGTAAAACACCTGGAAAGTATCTAGATGACTTTGGGTTTAGGGATGACTTAAAACACGCCACTAAAGGCACAATTTGTGAAAGAAATAATAGATAAGTTTGACTACATTAAAATTAAAAAGTTCTATTCTGTGAAAGATAGAATGGGAAGACAAACCACAGATGGAGAGAAAACACTAGCAAAACACACGTCTGTCAAAATATACAAAGTCTTAAAATTCAACAATAAGGAAACAAACAACCCCATTAGAAAATGGGCAAAAGATCAGACATCTTGCCAAAGAAAATGTGCAGATGCCAAATAAGTGTATGAAAAGCTGCTTCAGGCCAGGCATGGTGGTTCATGTCTGGGAGGCTGAGGTGGGTGATTGCCTGAGCTCAGGTGTTCAAGACCAGCCTGAGCAAGACCAAGACCCCACCTCTAGAAAATAGCCAGGTGTTGTGGCAGGCACCTTAGTTCCAGCTACTCGGGAGGCTGAGGCAAGAGAATTGCTTGAGCCCAAGAGGTTGAGGTTGCTGTGAGCTATGACACCACAATATTCTACTGAGGGTGACAAAGTAAGACCCTGTCTCAAAAAAAAAAAAATTATATGCCACTGGGGAGCTGCAAATTAAAACAAGATACTACACACATGATAGAATGGCTGAAATCCATAACACAGGCAATACCAAATACTGACCACGATGAGGTGGAACAATAGGTCCTCTCATTCATTGTTGGGAGGAATGCAAAATAGTACTTTGGAAAACAGTTTGGCAGTTTCTTACAAAACTAAACTTTCACAATATGATCCAGCAATTGTGCTTGTTAATGTTTACTCAGATGAGTTCAAAAAAACATACGTCTGCAAAAAAAACCCTACACACAAATGTTTATAGTAGCTTTATTCATAATTGCCACAACTTGAATTCAATGAGGATGCTCTTCTGTAGGTGAATGGATAGATAAACTGTGGTACGCCCATACAATGGACTGTTAATCAGTGCTCAAAAGAAATGCACTATCAAGTCTTCAAAACACACATAGGAACCTTAAACACACATTACTATAAGAAAGTAACCACCCTGAAAAGGCTACAAACTGTGAGAGTCCAACTGTATGACATTCTGGAAAAGATAAATCTATGCAGACAGTGAGATGAGTGATTGTCAGAGAGTATTGGGGAGAGAAGGATGAATAGATGGAACATGGAGGGTTTTGAGGGCAGGGAAACTGCCCTGTGTGGTACTTAATAGTAGACACAAGTCATACATTTGTCCAAACCCATAGAATGCGCAACACCAAATGTGAACCCAATCGTTGACTGTGCACTCTGCATAATAATGATGTGCGTGTGTGGGTCCATCAGCTGTAACAAATGTGCCACTCTGGAGCAGGACAGTGATTGCAGGCAAGGCTGCGTGGGCAGTGGGTATACAGGAACTCTCTGCACATTCTTTTCAGTTTTGATGTGAACCTAAAACTGCTCTAAAAATAAAGCCTCACTCCAGAGGTCTGGCCCATCAGCATAGTTCTGCTTCCCTTCCTGCCAACCAGCCCAGCCACCTCCTGTCCTGGCTCTTTCTCAGAGTGGGGTCTTGTTCAGTATGTGAATTACCACGGGGAGGAAAGTGTTCCCAAACCCTTCTCTCTGGATAAAACACAGTAAGTGAAATAAATATGTTTTCAACAAAAAGGGTAAAGGTGGGAGGGATAGCCAAAAGGGTCACCATAGCTCTCGCCATCACCCTTCTTAGCTCCTTTGGCCTTTGGCCTCAGTCTCACCTGCCTTACATCTTCAATCCTAATTCTCATGCCCCTTCCCTCCTCCATCTTGATAGCACTGATGGAAGAAATGCCCACCCATTTGTGCCAAGGACACCAAGAATATTAAGTGAAGAAGCAGTCCTCACCTCAGTCCCCACAATAGCTCAGCCTCAGATTTGTCATGGAGCTCCATCACCTCTTTGTCAACCCATAGAATCAGTGACCTTGGATCCCTGAGCTGCCTGAGCTCAAACCCACTAAGCCCGACTGGCTGGGGCTCACAACTGCCCTGACCCCTGCCAGGATCCTGCATATAGACCCCTGCACTAGCAGCCTTCTTCACCCTCCCTTCCTCTTCTCTGCACTGCTTCCCTTAGTCTCATCCTCAGCATTCTCTCTTGTCAAAACCAAAGCCATAACAAAGACAACAGCAAAACAGTCCCCCAGAGCTATCATCACCAGGGCTGTGGTGGGTTTGGATTGGACCCTGCAGGAGGCAAGTCCAAGGTAGAATCCTGAAGATGCAGGTGGGTGGAACAGTTCTGCCGTGGCTGGAGGGACAAGCAGGTGGAGGCACCCTTGGTCCATCACTCCATCCGCCTCTTTCTGGAGTTCCCAAGACCCTCCAGACACTTCACCTCTAGAGAAAGGAACTGCCTTCTTCAAGCCATTCCCATTATAAACCCCCACTCTGACTTCCCAGCAAAACCAGACCAGACCCCTCCCACAACCTCGTCTCTCTCTCTCTAGTTCTATCCCCTATCTCTCCATCTCTCGTCCTTCTTTGCCACGTTCTCTAAACGATGTTTCCCTTGGGGACCTCTGTTGCTACACTTTCTTGTCTCCTGTACCCTGGCTTCAGCACCTACCACATCTCCACTCACCAGCTCCTGGCAGGTCACCAGGTCCCGCTGAATAGGTCTAATGGACACTTTCCTTCTCATCTTAGTAACTTCTACAGCAGATGGACTCACTTCTCTCTTCCTTCCTGAAATTTCTTCTCCTCTGGCTTCCATGATGCCCTCTTTCCTAATCTCCCCACAAAAACGTACCTTCTCCATCTCTCTCTGGAGTCCCCCCAGAGCTCCAAGCTGCTTTTCTTTACTAATGGCACCAAACTCTCCCCAGGACAATCTGGACTTCTGCACACTTTTCTATGCCCCATATGCCCTCATGACTGCTAAACCTGCATTGCTGAGCAATTACGTGAAACAAGAAATGAACTCTGAAGATACAGTCCAGGAAATGACCCAGGTGTCACAAAGGCCAAGCATGCTAAGAGAGTATGCAGAGGTGGGGGCAGCCTTGCGGGGCGGAGGGGCGGCCCTGATTGCCTTAGAGGAGACTTCTGTGGGCCGCATGACTCAGGGGACACAGAGACTCCCAGGTCCCATCCTGGGATTACACACAGCAGTGCTAACTCCCTATTAGACCACAGTGACCCCCTCCCGGCCAACACAACGCTCAGCTGTTCCAGTGCCATCTGTCCTGGCTTCCTTCACACAAGTGCAGCTTTAACTCTGCAACACAAGTGTACATCTGTTTCCAGCCTTATTTGGGGGAGGAGGAGGCTGTTTAAGTCATTTTATATGAAGAATCCACTGAACTGAACATTTGTTACTATTTAATTGGAACAAATAAAAAACAGAGTGGTTGTGTAAGATGGAAGTTGCCTGACACACGATATGCATCCCCAGAATGACCTCTAGCAACCTGGATTCTTGTCAGTGGCATTGCTGGGAGACAAGCCACCAACCCCTGCAGTAATCAACCAAGGCCTGACCATCACTGGTCAGGCACACACATAGAAGCATTTTATAAAGCCAGCCATCATAACTTAGTCATTAGAACATACTAGAAACTAAAGTCACACGTCAAGCAACACGGATGAAACAAAAAAGCAAATCATTCATGTTTAATGACTAATAATCAAATAATAAGGTTAGACCTACTGTAAAAATGTCAATAAGCTGGGAGAATGTTAAGACAGAAAATTTCAGCCGGAAGATTCAAAAAGATAGAGATGGAGAACTTGGGAGAAATTCTGTGTGTGTAGGGTCGGGATGGAAGAAGCTTTCGTGCCATGTACCGTAGAGGCTACTTCTGGGCTCAGCCGTAAAGATTAAGGCCAGACACCAGCCATAAGCAGGACAAGAGGGAAGGAGTGTGTTTGCGTCCCTGACCTAAGGCCCCTCTGGCATTAGTGGGGTGGCCATGCGGAAGCAGACCATAGTGATAGTGCCAACACCCAGGGCAACTGTGGCCCGAGCAGAAGCACTTTTTAAATTAACATCTATAATATAGTAATAACTTCCAAGTGTATATCCCAGCCCTGACCTCTCTTCATATCTCCAGACCCCTGTACCCAACTTTTTAAAACATCCATGTGGATGTCTAGACATGTTTCCAAGAGGATATGTCCTAATCTTCTCAACAAATGTGCTCCTCCTCCAGGCTCTGAATGGAGTCCCTGTCCACCCCACTGCTCACACCAGAGCCCCCAAGGAAGCTTTCATTCTTCTCCTAATCTGACCACCACCCACCTCCCTTCTGAGGCCACCCTCTATTGTCATGACTGTCATTTCATCCAGGCTGCAGAACCATTTGGACTTCATAATAGTCTCCTAAATTGTCTCTGCTTCCATGCCCATCCTCACCGCCATAATCTATTCTCTTTATGGCAGAGAGAATAACCATTTTAAAGCGTAAGTCCTGCTGTGGCACTCAGGATAAATTCCAGCCTCTGTGGGCTCACACAGTCTGGCCTCTGTCTGTTTCTCATTTCTCCTGCGAACACGTCAACCTGCAAGGAGAACTGCTTATGTGGATTTCATTCCCAAGGAGTTCTCTTGCTTCTGCCAATACTTTCCAAAGAGAAATTAAGTTCCCTTTCAAGCTAAAATGCAAAATAGAGTTTGGCTTATCTCCTAAGAAGGCCAAAATCTGAGCCAAACTTGTAAAAATCTTTTGCCCACGTTAAAATTCTTGAAAAGCAATCTCGATTCCCGGCCAGACTCCCTACCCACATGTTCCCCACCGCATCCCTTCAGCCCTGTCCGCCTGCTCTGGTCAGCACCACAGCTGGGCCCTGCCTCTTCGGAAGCTGATGCTGCAGCAAGGGCAGGAGATTTATGGCACAAGGTTACACGGCGTGTAAATCTGGGCCTCAGGAATCAGGGACTGTGACATTTTTACAGCCTCCTCCTCCAAGTCCTTGCACAGACATGAAGCAACTGGAGGGAAGAACATCTGGTTTCACTTTTTTTAGTCACTACCACAGCTCCCATCTGACAAACCCCTGAATCTTGCCAGCGTCCTGGTCCCTGGCTGAATGAATGAGCCACTCAGTGTGCTCTGTAAGAGATCTCTCTTTTCCTGTCTCACTGTGATGTCAGAAAGCAACCTAGGAAAGATGGGTTATCACCATTGCCTTGCAACAGAGCATTTGCCTAAGTCCAGGCCTGGGTGGCCATCTGCCAGCTTGCCAGACGTTAAGGAGAGGCATTTCTGGGGGAGGCAGGGAGGCCTTCAGGCCTCTCTTTCAACAGCGACTGTGGCTGAGGATTCATGCAATGGATACTGGGACTTGTAGTGTCTGCAGGGAAGATGGCTGTGTGGTCCCCAAGAGCGGTGGCCCACTGCAGTGCAGGACACATGGGCTCTTCCTCACCACACATGCCTATGATCTCAGGCAGGACTTACCACTGTAATGATTACCAGGGCTGAAGGCCACACTGGGAAAGTGCATATGGAATACACATCTCTCACTTAACTCTGTACCTAAAGATGAGAAGCTGTCCTGATCAGGTGTGTCTCTGGGCGTGACTTATTTCGTTCTCAACAGGGCAAGTGCAGAGTCTTGCCTCATGACAAGGGGCTTTCTTTCAATCTGATTGAGAGGTCCGTACTGGAGCCACTTTAGAAAGATGTGTCTTTCCTTGATGTCCAACCAGCAGGGATGATGAGAACAACCAGAAACAGGCCCCTCGGAAGGGTGTTCCCTGCAGGGAGTGACACACTGGAGCTCCCCGTCCCAGACCACTGTGTACAGCTCAGGTCATATGCTGTGACCGAGCTAGTAATTCTCCTTCATCCGTTCCCTAAACCATGCAATGGAAAGAAAAAAAGCAAGACAAAGCCCAAGCAGAGCATCGCACCATGTCCCTATGTGGACGCCTCCAGGGGCTCCAGTCCACTTTCTTGCCAGGACTCCAAGGGTAGGCTCTAAGTCACCCCAGCTCAAAATCCCTTAGCAGCCCTATTCAATAAACTCCTCTCTACGAGTTTGCTTTTCTGGTACTGTCTCATCACTCTCCCGTTCTCATTCAATTCTAGTCTAATGAGCATTTGCCAACCTTTATATTGAGCATTTACTAAATGCTGTGAGTTGTGCTAAGTATTTATCACCCAATTTCTCATTTACTCCTATAGCAACCCATGAGTATAGGTACAAGTATATCTAGTTTTGTGATGATGAAACAGAGGCATAGAAGTTAAGGTCTTTATACCACCTGCTGTCATCAAAACTGCCACCTCTGTTGGAGGTAGCCATGTAGTAGAGCAGACAGTGATCATGGGCAGTCCACCATCACCTACCCCAAAAGGCCCTGGACATTACATGGCAGCATTAGCAAGCATCCTCTCCACACTCTACTTGCACAGCGCAATCCTGTGGCCACTCTCCACCACCCACCCGCTTTGCCGAGGTGATCTCACCCACAATGATAGCTTTACACTTACAACTCCCAGATTAGCGTCACAGACCTATAAATACAACAGCCTATTGGAAATGTACACTTGGCTGTTCAAAGGCATCTCACATGTAGCATGTCCTGACCATACTCTTCCTCCTGCAGAATGTGCCTCTTCTAGTTCCCGCCAGCTCAGATGAAGTAGTTTCCAAATCCTATAGCTACCCTAATGGCTCTCAAACCTGTGCCCCATTCTCACAGCTTTGGGGTTAGATTACAACTACTTTACCTTCTCACCTGATTCGTAAATAATCCCCTATTTTAAAACCTCCACAAGGAAATACATAAGTTGCATCCACAAATTGTTAGACATTCCTTCTTTCAAAAGGTGGAGTCTATTTCCTTTACCTTTGAATAAGCTGGACTTAAAGAGCTCTCCTCTGGCAAATAGAATGCCACTGAAATGACGGTATATGGTTTCTGAGGTCAGGTCATGAAACACACTGTCACTTTCACCTTACTCTCTTGTATTACCCATCCTGGGTCAAGCCAACCACCATGACATGAGGATACTCAAGTAGCCTGTGACAAGGTTCCTATAGAGAAGAACTGACAATCACCCAAAATAATCACCCACCTGGCAGCTGTGAGAGTTAGTTACTTAGAAAAGGATACTTAGGCTCTAGTGAAACCTTCCAATGTCTGTAGCCTCAGTCAGCATCTTCACAGCAACCTCCTGGAAGACCCTGGACAAAAACCTCTCAGCTAAGCAGCCCCAGAAATCCTGACTCCTCAGGAGTATGCTGCTGCTTTAAGCCACTACATTTTGAAGTAATTTATCACACATTGATGATGATTAAACTCTCATTCCTTTCCACTTACACAGCCAGAGTCATCTTTGTAAAATGTTAAGTGTGATCATGTCATTCCCTTACTTAAATTTCTTTCATGGCTCTCCGTTACCTCCAGACTACAGCGAAACTCATTCAAATGGCATCCAGAGGTCTTCAGGATCTGGCCTCTTTGGCCTCAACTCTCAAGAGCTCTCTTAAGGACTCTTTCCTCTCGCAGGCCAGAATTTATCCTCTATCTGGTGCCCTTTCTCAAAAATCCTCCTTGAAGTGTGAGGTCACACTCCTGACAGTCACACACAGTCTTTATCAACACACTAATGAACACTTGCTAGAGCCTCTGTCCTCCGCACTGGAACAGTCCTGGGCTCATGGGACACATTCAAGAAGGAATTTTGATGCAAGAAAGGATAAAATGAATAGGAAAAATAAGACTGTGACTGATTTCAATAGCAACCTCTTACTGAATCAAAGAGCACAATTCTATCACTCACTCTCCATTGACTCACCCAGCTAAACTCTCCTTTTTTGGAGACTCTAAGTCTTTTCTGCAGGCTGAGAGCCTGAAAAGCAAACTCCAAACATTCTGTGTTCTCCAGAACAGCCTGGTGGTATGGTGGGATTCTCTAGTGAGTTTGTACTTTCCCTGTCTCAGACCACAGCCCTGACACCTGGGGTGTCCCATCAGGCCCACATGACACCTGTGTGTCGTTTGAAATCTATGTGGACTTGGACATAGATTTCAGGTTCAGTGTCAGTGGAGGAAGGTGCCTGTGAGAGGCACGGATGGGTGGGACCTGCCTCATTTACTTTAACCACGTGATGTAGCGTGACAGTGACCCTGAGATCCCTTAGGTGTCTCAGCAATCTTGGGTTGTGGGAGGAACAGGTGGTATTTCATACTGTTCATCTGAGTGATTCATTTTTCATATATGTTAGCAAATACTAATTTTAGTAACTCTTATTAAAAATATTTATGAATGGGGATGCCTGAGGTAACCTCTGGAAGATCACTTAGATTGGTGGTTGCCTCACTCATGGTGAAAGACCAGAAGGCTTTTATACTTAGAAAAAAATCTGAACTCCTCACCAAAGCTGACAAGGGTCCATGAAGCTGCAGGCTCCTCCTCCTTCTCACCCCATGCCCCTATCCCACCACCTGGGCTGGGCTGGGCTGTCACCAGGGTCTCCCTTTCATTCCCAGCATGTGCTAGAAGGCCTTTTGTCTCCTCTGCCTCCAAGTTTTTGCAGTGCTAGTTTTTCCCAACCATTCAATCCTAGCTCAAATGTCACCTGGAGGGTGGGGGGAACAGTATTCTCTGCACCAGCTTTCATAAGTAGCCCCTCTCTCAGCTACTAAGACAGGCTAGAATAAGGAATTTGAAATAAGAAAAAAAAGGAATGATTGACAGTGATAGCTAAGAAAGTATGAGGGGCCAAGGGCTGTGACTCAAGTCTATAATCCTAGCACTTTGGGAGGCTTAGACAGGAGGATCACTTGAGGCCAGGAGTTAGAAACCAGACTGAGTAACAGAGCAAGATCCTATCTCTACAAAAAATAGAAAAATTAGCTGGATGTGGTGGCATGCACTTGTAGTCCTTGATACTCAAGAGACTGAGGCAGGGGGTTTGCTTGAGCCCAGGCCTGAGTTGTGGCGATGACCCAGGAGAGAGAGAGAAGGGAGGCAAGAAAGGAAGGAGGGAGGGAGGAAGGGGAAAGGAGAAGGAAAAGGGGAAAAGGAAGAGGAGGAGAGGGTGGAGAAGGTGAGGGGAGGAGGAAAGAAGGAGAAAGAGAGAGAAAGAAAGGAAAAGAAGAGAAGAGAAAGAGAGGGGGGACGGGAGGGGAGGGAACTCTTCTTTCTTCATACCAAAACTTTGATCCACTAGGCACTGGTGATGGATGTGGGAGGGAGAGCATTCCCCCTGGTTGCTTCAGCTCTTTTTCTGAAATGAGAGCTTAAAGAGTTTGCTGCACAAAGGAAAAAATAATCTAAAATGTTCAGGTTTCTATAGTGTTAAAGGTTTATTTTAGTCTCAAACGTTTGCCTAATTGCCTTTAATTAGAAAAAACTGAAAGCAGCTGGTAGCCTAACACTCACACAGGTATTTCACCTTGAGGCATGGAGGCTTATGTGCCCCAGGGCAGAAGGAACA
This sequence comes from Arctocebus calabarensis, assembly GCA_963573935.1. Lineage (NCBI taxonomy): Eukaryota > Metazoa > Chordata > Mammalia > Primates > Lorisidae > Arctocebus > Arctocebus calabarensis. The sequence goes on along the minus strand of CAUYON010193591.1, from coordinate 18,513 downwards.
GAGGGGAGGTGTAGCCACCTCAGCTGGACAGGACTGGCCTCCTCCAGCAAAAGCGAGGGAGAAAGTCCTTAGCTGATGTCTGGGGCCAGTATGGAATGGTTGCACTTGTTGGGAGTGATGGCTGCACTTATTAAGTCCTGCCAGGCACCAACAGTGTGTCCTACAGAGCCTGGATGTTCATGTATCATCTCCAAGGCTGGTGTAGTTTTCAACCACGGGATTCTTAACTTTATGATGGACTATTTCATACTCTAATTCTAGGCCTCTCCTCTTGTCCTATTATGAATGTGTGTTTCTAGACAAAATTCAGGGCTAAATAAAACATAAAGAAAGCAAAGGAATTTGAAATAAGCAAAAAATAAAAAATAAAAAAATCACTGACCGTGATAGCTAAGAAAGTATGAAGTATGAGGGGCCAAGCGCTGACCCATAACCCCTCCCAGCTGCTGCGTTCAGAGTCAGTATCAGTGATGTGCTGGGGGGCTGAATCCTCCAGGAAAGGGGGTGGTCGATTTCCCTGGTGTTAATACTCCTACTGTGGGGAACTGGCTGGAAAAACTTCTAATATCTAAAAGTCATCTCATAGGAGACCTCACAGGCCAGCCCATAGCACAGCACTGTGAGACAGATACCTCCTGTCCCGCCTGTCTTAGAGAGGTGACAATCTCTCCCACCATAGCCCCTAAGAAAATAAAGACCAGCACCTCCTCCATAACACTGGTAGTACTTGTTTTCTAGAAGAAATCTGAAATAGTTCACCAAAGTCTGAATAAGGGCGAATATTCATGAAAAATCATCCACAATCACTGTGAACAATCAGTCCCTTATATGAAGCATATTCATGACACAGCCTGTCCTGCCTCTGAGCATGTGGTTGCGTGGGGGGTGGGGGGAGCTTCTTGATGCCGGAACCTTGCCTCCTTAATGCTCCTTTGCCCTCCCAGCCGCCTGGTAAAAATGCTCCATTCACAAGGAAGCTCCATTATCCCAAAAGATGAATAGGTGCCCTTGCTGAGGGAGTTAACAAGATTAAGAGCTGTAACCTTTACAAAAGCGTTAGACAAAAGCCAGAGCTGAACCTGACCCAGATAAGGGACCAGGACCCAATCCCATCCCTGTAACAGATACAAACTGCCTTCATCTAGGCTGTGCTGGAAGACAGATGCTTGTAGAACCTTCCCTGGCTCCAAGTCAGAGTTTAGCGACAAACCTGGACCTGCCCCAGGTAAACTGGAAATGTCAAGGCTAGGCCAGGTGTCAGGCTATGCAGAGAGAGACAAGACAGTCATGCACCCAGCAATGCTAGCCACATCCTATCTCAGCCTGAGGGGCAAGAAAAAAAAAGATAAAAGCATCACATCAAAAAGAAAAATTCAGCAAGCGTCTTTCAAGACCTCAGGCCCAGCCCTGGTGGGGAATGGTTCTGTGCTATAGCTCTTCTGTTGTGGAGAAAAGAAAATATATACAAGAAGGAAATGTTCTGCACCTCTTTTTCACAAGTGGATAAAAACAATGAATCTTTTGTTTCATGGATTAATTGTGTAAACATTTATGGAGTCCTTACTATGTGCCAATAACTGGGCAAAGTGCTGAGGATACAAAAGTTAAAAGGACAGTCTGTGTCCTCCTCCAGAATGCCTCTCCCTGGCGAGCAGGCAGGCTGGGTCCCTGCATGACGAGGTTCTGGGAGACTCACTGGAGTTCGTGAGCATGGGAGTGTCTGCAAACTGCGGAGCACAGAGTCAAGGGGTAGCAGAGGATGGAGCCCAGAGGTGAAACCAGGATTCAGGTGAATGGACAACCCCATCAGAGTCAAACAAAGACCCACTCCGGGAAACCAACCCCAGGTAGGAGGTAAAAGGACTGAAGCGACAGCCACCAAGATAGGCTCCAGTGGGTTTGGAGTAAGGGTAGAAGACAGCAGCTGCAAGTTAAATGACTGAAAGCAGCCTGTGTCCTCCTAGTTGGGAAGGGAGCCTTTGAAAACCACTGTCCTCAATGGTTTAGGAACTCTCAAGGCTCTCAGAGGCAGTAGGCTGTTAAATCTGCAATACCAGCAATGGCACCATTGTGTGGTGCACCACTAAGAAATAAACTGTAACAAATTATGACACACCACCAATTTTACATGTATTCCAATTTTAGAAATGTTAAAAAATAATATGTAACTTAGAATCACCGAGATATGGGGGGAGCACACTATATTAGTGGGGGGGCACACTATATTTGAAGGGACGATAGATACTGATGGTGAATTGCCAGCGCTGACTGAGGACATTCCAACAGGGATACACTTTTGTAACATTGAGAATCTTGGAAAACTGTGGTGACAGGCAGGGTATGACAAAAAGAAGGGAATGATGCAATGGCCCATGACTCTGCTCTCCACTGATACAGGACAATGAAATTGATCAGGAGAGCCCCATCACTAGTTAGGAACCTTTATAAGCTTGGTCTGTATTTCTCCATTCCTCGTGGTAGTGCCTTTTCTCTAACCATATCCATCCATAGAGGAAAAATGCATTCTGAGCACATGGATGTGACTGAGCAGTGCCCGTGACCCCTTTCTTCACAAGCATAGCAAAGGTCTGTTTCTTTGATCAGCTTGGTTACCACTGGGTTAAAACAATATATAGAAGATACAAAAAAAAATGTATACATGATGTAAGAAAAAAACTGTACTAAAATTGCAATACTCAAGTCACGTTTGACTTCTGCAATTACAGGAGATACAAAATACAATAACCAAGATAATAAACAGCACTGGTACATTGAGTATAATAATACTCAATGTGTATGTGTGTGTGCATGCACGAGTATGCTTTCTGGGAAAAATAAGTATCGATATTGCTCAACACCCACAACCTTGGGCCTGGTGGATGAATGGCCACAGGTGGGAGGTGGGCAGTAAGAAATAAGATCCCTATGGTTCCAGAAGGTCATTAGAAGGGCCAGTATGGCAAAGCTATAATGCAATGCAAGTTGAAAACGAACAGCCAAGAAAGCCCACTTGGATGGTAAGTCTTGAAGACATAAACTGATAAGCCATGAGGAATGGAAGGAGAGACGTCTTCGAACATAGACCACAGCAGTGCAAGCTACAGAGAATCTATCCTAGAGAGGCTAATGGCTCAGAAGCCACAAACGGTCACTTGCCTCCTCCCCTAATTCCCCCAGCACCAGTAACATGGTGTGGACACACACTGATGCCTCTTCTCCTTCAGGCTTGGAGGGAAGGACCTGTGTAGGTCAAGGGACATGCCTCAGTTAAGCTGAAAGCCCCTTTAGGATGAACCCTGCACCTGTTTCCTTGCATGTTCTGCCCACAGCAGGAGCCAGGTCCCTGGAGACCCACACAGAGCAGGGTGCAAGGAAGATTCTGGGTTTTCTTCCTTATGATCCTCCTCAACAGTTATACACACTGGCCTTACATCTGAGGACATTTCTGTGTCAGATCTTCTGATCAGACAAAGCCCTTATCCAGGTTGGACCACCCAGGACCTGCATGTATGTTTGCTGTGAGCTGGAGGAAGGTTCCCCTCCCCTCCCAGAAAAGGAAGGCCATCACACCACATTTAACTATTCAAGGTCAGAGCTAGGAAGGCCCTGGGCCTAATCTACCATACCATGTTCCCTAGCTTTCTCTGATCACTGCATGTCCTCCTGCAAGAGGGTCTGCACGTTGGCCTGGGGTCACAGGAATCAATCTACCTGCTACAGGCTGGGAGTGACAAAGGGACCCAGCTCCCAAACTAAGACTCAACCCTGAGTGTATAGAATGGCAGGCCTCAGACATACAGCCCCTGCAGGGTCAGGGTTAGCCGTAGAAAATGTGCTTTCCTCTTGAAGTATCCAGAAGGAATCCAAATCAGAAGACGAAGGAGACTGCGTTTGTCAGTAGAAAACTTGGGGTGATGCTGTGCTCGGAGCTGCTTTCCAGCCCCCATCCTCAAGGCTCTCACAGGCAATAGGCTGTCCTTGTCGGGGCCTCTGCCCTTGGAGACAGCCCTCTTGGTGGCTCTGCGCAGGCTGCAGCAGATAAGGCCAGACCAGTGCGTCTGCATCTGTTTCTCCTCAGCAGCTCTCCTGGAGGTTGCCAGGCGCCAGGAATGGAAACATAAACGGCAGCTGCTGTAAGGGAAGCAGGTGGCTGACTCCAACCAGGGGGGCAATGGTGTGAAGAGCTACTCGTGGGGCCTGAGCACTGCAGAGCGGGAAGAGCGCTTAACCGGAGCTACGTTCGTATGCCTGTGTCTGTGTGCAAATTTGTGAGCTGCAACACACAGATACACACACATATGCACACACAGGTACAGACACACATAGACACACAGAAGCACACACAGGTACAGACACACACATAGACACACAAACACACACACACATATGCACACCCAGACACAGACACACATAGATACACACATGCACACACAGATACAGACACACGTACATAGACATGAACACACACACACAAAGACGCAAACACGTATATCACACAGATACACATGCATACACACGTAACACATAGATACGCACACATACTCCCCACAGATACACAGACACAGAGACATGCACATAAACACGTGGCACCCAGACACACGCCCCACCCCAGGGGTAGTGTCCACAGCTCTTTCCAGAGAGCAGGCAATCAACATATGTTGTTGAATACTAAATGAAGCATGAAATGATTAAACAGATCTGTCGGTGACATCGATGCATCTGCTTTTACCAACAGGATCTATGATTTGAAAAGTGGCACGGCATAGCCAGGTGTTGTGGCGGGCGCCTGTAGTCCCAGCTAATCAGGAGGCTGAGGCAAGAGATCACTTGAGCCCAGGAGTTTGAGGTTGCTATGAGTTATGACGCTACAGCACTCTACCAAGGACAACAAGATGAGACTCTGTCTCAAAAAAACAAAAAAAGAAAGAAAGAAAGAAAGGAAAGCGCACGACAATCCCAAGTGTTGAAGAGGTGCTGATTTAAAACACTCAGAACCCCAATGCAGATGGGAAATTCCTTTTAAGGAAGAGCTAGAAGGCAAGAAAGCCCAGGAACAATTGTTCCAGCCTTATTAACTGAATGATTAATCACAGACAGGAAGTAAAGATTAGGCAACTGAGAAAAAAAAAGGAAGAAAACACTGTGTACTTATTAAATGTTCCTGTTTGTGTGTATATTTCACACCACTTTACATATATATGGTATGCGTATATACGCACACATACATTTATTTATATATGTAAATGTATATATATAGCATGTGTATATACAGAAGGTGCCAAAAATATATACACATTTTAATAAAATAAAAAACTATATTAAAATTATAATACTCAAATCATGTGTGATTTCTGCAATTACAAGAGATACAAGATACGATATATAAGATAACAAACTTTGGTATATACCGAGTATTACAATTTTAATACAGCCTTTTCCTTTACTAAAAGAAGTATACATTTTTTGGCCCCCTCTGTATATAAATTAGACATACATACATTAGCTAGTTCAAGGCAACCAGGATCCCAATTTAAACTGATTTCAAATATTGATAGTGTAAATTAGTGTCCTAATTTATAAACACTTAAATTCTGGAAGAATTTCCCAGGACTGTGATGAAAACACTGAAAATCCCGTCTGATAGTTCCTTCATGCCAGCTTAACCCTAATTGCCTACAGTAAGTCCAATTAGCGGCAAATCAGATTTCCCCTTCATTTCATCTGATGAAGTCAGCTTTGGCAGGAGCATCTGCCCACACAGACCAGGGTGAAGGGGGAGAGAAGGAGACAGCAGGCAGAGGGGCAGGGACTGTGGGGGTCAATGAGGGACCCCAGTCCTCCTGCCCCCGAGTCTTGAGCTTCCACACCTCCTACACGCACCTCCTTTCCATGCTCCTGCCTCACCCCTCCCTTTTCCTCTCCAGCATCCCAAGGTCTTCTTTCTAAGTCCCAAATTCCTGACATCCGTGTCTTCACTGAAGAATGAATTTTCTTGAACTTTTTTGTTGTTGTTGTTGTTACGTATTTTTATTTAAAAATGCTTTTAAATTTTACAATTTTAAGAAAAGCAAAAACAACCCGTAAATGCCAATTTTTGTGGAATCATAGAACTGAAAAGAGGGTCAACAACAAGTCATTGGTTGCAGCTTTCTGCTGTTAGGTAGCTTAATGGTAGATAACTGAGTTTATTCTTTTTTATTTCACATTGATATGAGAGTACAAATGTGTTGGTTACATTGTTTTCATTTCTAAGGTAAAGTTCAAGTTGTCCTTGAGCTCTTCACTCTTGCAAAGAGTTTTTATAACTGATTTTGGTGAGGATCAAATCTATTAGGTACAGTTCTAGAAAAAAACACTTGAAATCTCCTTTAAAAGCAGCTTCTCTGTGGCTCTTTCCTTTGTCTCCACCTCTGTGCCTTTCTCTAACAAGCAGAGCCCTCCCCTGGAGTTCAGAGTCCCTGCTGACCCTGTCCTCTCAGCCTCCGGGTGCCGCAGGTGCTGACTCGGGTGCTGGCCGTAGAAGGACACAGTAAGCCTGGCACGGCCATGGCCACGCTCATGTGGTACCAGGCCGCAGATACCAGCAGAGTTGGCTCCACGTGAAGTGCATCCTGCCAAAGCCTTCTCTCTCTGCATCTCAAGGTCACAATAACAGATTATGAAAGAGTGGAAAAGCACTGCCCAGAAAATGGGCCATGGGGACCTGCCTGCGGCTGAGGAAGGAGAAGACAATGCCCTGGTACAGCCACAGGTCACCTGAGCTCTGCAAGGGAAGGAAGCTGGGAGTGTGGGGTCCTCCAAGTGCTGGCGCCTGCAACGCCTCCCCCTCCAAGGGCTTTGGAAAAACACGATAGGAAGATGACATGAATGACTGGACCACTGGAAAAGGATTTCGAAAGTGTTTTGAGGTAGAAAAAATGCAGTCACAAACATTAACGTGTTTTACTAGAATCAAATACTTAACTAGTGTGTTTCATGGTGGCTACTTTTTTCTCCATCCCTTGCAAATTAAGGTGGAACAAATGTCCTCGTAAAATAAACATTTTCCTGTCTTCAAAAACCACTGATAAATACTTCAAGCCAATGAACCCTTGCCTCTCCCTCCCAAATATGTGCAGACCCTGATAGGATAGCACGTAGGAATCCTAAATGTGGTTACACTCTAAATGGTGACTGACGTGGTTTCCACGGACTACAACGGCCACACTCAAAGAAAACATTCTATATATGATATGTAGTAACTATCCTTCAAGTCTTAAAAATTTTATAACTCAACACCAAAACACAATGTCTCCATGCTTTTTTCTTTTTTAATCCAAACCACATTCACTGATTTGAAATGTTTTTGAGACTGTAACCGTTTGTGGGTCTATAGCAAGTGGTTTATCATAAAATCAGACCTCTAGGAATCTCTGAGAGGATCCCAGGCACCTGGGTTTTATTCTTGGCACAATTTATTCCTGAACAGTTCAGCAAAGAGGTTGCTGCTTTAAAGATCATAATCCGGATTCAATACATCCAGGGAAGACCAAATAGAGAACAAATAGAGTTGGGTAATCCAGAAGGCTTTCCAGTCTCTTAGAAACTCTGCCCTTTGCCCACTCCAAATACTTCCCCTCCTGGTATCTCCTAGTGGCCACCAGCATTGGAACTCAGTCCTACTAGTTCCTGAGTCACCAGCCACCTGCTCTGAAAGTTGGAATTATCAGCTTCTTCCCTCAGAACAGGCCTGCAGGGAATGGGCAAGGATGGCTGCTGGAGGGCATCTCTGCAGACTGGGCCAGAGAGAGACCACACTTCTCATAGAAGCCACACCACAGCCAGGACTCCCCGGAAAAGTCCCTGAGGAAGAGCCAAGCCCTTCCTAGAACCCAAAGGCTCACAGCCCCAGCCTTGAGCTTTAAACTCCAACCTGAGATTTTCAGCGCTAGTTTTCCCTCCAGGTTCTTTATCTCCCTTCCATGGCTTCCGGCAGATCCCTTTGAGATGCTACGGTTGCCCAGCCTTTGAAAAATGAGGGAGAGATGACTATCAACTTCCCTGATGATTCATGATTCACCCTGTTTATAACAGAGACTCCCTGCAGCCAAGGATGCCAGGAGGCCAGCCCAGGATCCCCTGGTGTGCCCAACCCTCATCACTCTGCTGCCATGCTGAAGAGGTACAGAGGGCAGGGGGCTGGGGGACAGGGATGTAAAAAGCCTTGACTGTCAAGGAATTCCGCCTTCCTGGCCCTGTCTGGAAAGTTCACAAAAGAGGTAAAGAAGGAAGAGCCAACAACACCACGTTTAAAGTACACGGGTAAAATGCACTTCCCAAAACAACTCTGCTGGGTAGTAGAAAGAATATTCAGTTCCTTCGTTTGAAATATATATTTTTAAGATTATGAAATTTCTACATTTAAATATGTAGAAATAATAGAGGGAAGGCACAAGTACCCACCAGTCAGTTTTAACTTCTTGCTGTATATATTACAGAACTTTTTCTTTTCAAAAACAAAAATCCCATCAGTCAGCCAAGCACAGAGCAGCTCCCTGAAGGGATCTTAATTACTAGCACTTGAGCAAGTGCAGCATTGAATGAGCCTGGCACGGCTTCTCCTATTCTCTGCTGAACAGCTTGGGTTATGAGTGTTGTTTAGGCCCCCAAGTCCCCTTTGCTGTCCTGGGGCCACAGTGACAAGTGCTCTGGGGTTCAGGCTCTGCTGTTGGGACTGGCATCATTCCCCCAAGCTCTCTGCTTGGTCTCCTGTCCGCCTATGAAAGGCAGCAGCTTCAGAATCAGGGAGCAGCCGCCCCGGGCTCCCCTTTCCTCCTGAGCCCACCTCCCAGGCTGTCCACGGGCACATTTGGCCCCAACTCCACATCCTAAGCGTTTCGATGAATATAGACTTTGTGAAGTGTTTATTCATGGGACATTAATCCCAAGAGAATAAAAGCAGCAGAGTCCATGCTGTTTTCCTTGTTAGCCTTGGATTGTTCCCTGTAGACGCTAACTGCAGCCTCCAAGGTTGAGAAAGTGTTGCAATGAAGCCAGGTACTGGGAGCAAGAGAGTAAGCAGAAGAGTCAGTCCAGCCTGCAGACTCCTGGGCCTTCAGAGAAGGAGGAAGGCCTGGCAGGGGGCTGCAGGTGATTTCAGATCTCAGCCAGCACTGGGACACCATGCAAGCCAGTCCCAGAGCTGGTTCGGGGAGCGGGGCTTTGGACTCAGAGATTGGGGCTGCAATGCTTTTCAGTTACCTAGTCAGGCATCCAAAGTCCCAGGGGGGTCACCTTGGAGCCCATGCAGCATAATACACCTTTTCCAAAATGAGTATCACACTGGCCAACCCTGGTCATTCCACAGCAGTGCAGCAGGGTGCGTGTGAGCAGGCAGGGAGCAGGGAGCCTCCGGTCTAGCAAATGCAACGGGAGGTATTCTGCAATTCCTGTGCCCTACAGAGTGGCAGTTCTGCGGCATGGCTGGATAGATGGGCAGGCAGCCACACCCCTCCTCCTCCCTCCTGGGAGTGTGTTCCTTTTGAGGTTTGAGAAGCACAAACTTTGCATCTGTGTCTCCCTCCAGAGCTGCCTTTGTGAGCCAGCATGCAGCAACATGAGGGCTGAGATCGGCCGGAGACAGGCCACTCCTTAGACTTTCCAGAGGAGGAAATGAACCCTGAGGTCAGGAGATGATGAAAGAAACCGAAACAAGAAGATTTCTCCCTGTTTGTTTGCAAGCATGCATGCTCACACACACACCCGCAAGCACAGCCATAGCACAAAGCCCTCCCAGACCCCACTCACAACTGACATTCGTTTTGCATGCAGGGTTGGCTGGCCAGAAGGCACAGTTATGTCTAAGAAAGTCTACATTTCATCAAATCCAGTACTTGCCATCCTAAGAGTTGACAGCCATGCAAAACAGGGGTCTCCCTCATTAGGCCACAGGGCAGCTGGCAGCTGGACAACTGACAAGATGGAATCCCTCACAGCTCAGAGAATGGTTTCTGGAAACACAGGAATCTGCAATAGTGGACTGAACTGCAGTGCAAAGCCCCTGAACCTCCAGAGTCAGAGATCTGGGAGCACTCTTCCCAATAATATCCAGGGACTATAGGGCGATCAGCTCCAGTCCTCACTCCAGTTTGCCCGGGAGGACTGACCACCAGCTCCCACAGACTGCTCGGAGAGCGCTCTACGGGACAGGGGGAGATAGGCAACTCAGAGAGAGGCCCATGAAATACAGTTAATGGGAAGGGAGGGAGAGAGAAGGAGGGCAGAAAAAGGGTAGGGCAGGATTAAAGGAGGGAGGAAAGTGAGGGAGGGGAGAGGAGAGGAAAGAAAGAAGGAAGGAAACTGAAGTGGGTAACAAAGCTGTTCAAGAAGGATCATATAAGCAAGTTTTTTTGAGTGTTTTTGTCCATAACGCCCTATTCAACTCCAGATCAAATTCCTTGGTTTCTATATGCCAATTTGTAAGGACTTTATTTTGCTGCTCAGCCAATAGCCATGCATAAATCTTACAAAGTGTGTTCCGAATCTTTTCTTAGCCACTAACCCATACCTGAGGATCACCTGGAGCCACCCAGTCCCAGCTGACCCTGACTGTCACCGTCTCTGAGTTAAGACCTACATCTGTCAGCACCTATGGAGGGGAAGGGTCCGAGCAGTCAGGCAGCCCCAGCTGGCTACAGATGCCACACAGACTGTTGATGGGGGGCTATAGTGATTTATCATAAGAAATATATGTTTTGGTCTCTGGTTTCTGGCACAGAGCTCCTCCAAACAATAACAACAAAACAAAAACCACCACCAACAAAAAAGACCCATGTAATTTCCTGAGCAATAGGGAATGATGTTCTAACATGTGGTCTTTGACCCATTTGCCAGCACAAAGCTCCTAAATCCCTCTTGGAATTTCCTGGGTGATAGGAAAGTCTTTTGTTCGATGACTCTTGGTGGACTTCTGGGTGTGGGCTGCCCCCAGAAAGACCAAGCCAGGATTAGAGGCTTGGAACTTTCAGTCTCACACCCTATCTATTGGGAAGGGCAGAGGGCCTGAAGAGTGAGTTAATAATTGATCATGCCTACACCATGATGCCTTTATAAAAATTTCTCAACTGCAGGGGCTTGGAGAACTAAGAGGCTTGTGGAAAATACCACAGATATGTGCTAGCAGGGTGGTGTACCCAGGGGCCTGGAAGCTCCCCCATACATCTCTTCCATCGGGCTGTTACTGAGTGTTTCCTTTTATAATAGATGGGTCAAAGTAAATAAAATATTGCCTTGAGTTCCGTGAGGCATTCTAGCAAATGACTGAACCCAAGAAGGGGTTGTAAGAGCCTTAGATTTGCAGCCAAGTCGCACAGAAGTCACGGGTACCATGGGGGCCTGCTGCCTACATTTTCATGGGAAGTAGAGGTGCAATCTTAACCTGTGGGATCTGATGCTGTCTCTAAGTAGACATTGTCGGAACTGAATTGCATTGTCGGATAGTCATCTGGTGTCAGAGAATTGGTCAGTGTGGGAGAAATTCTCCCATAGAGAAGGAAATATAGTTTGGATTTTCCTATCTCACAAACAGTCATGAAGGTCTCAGCCCATGACGTTCAGGGACCTGGAGATGAAGGAACAACCATAAGGGGTCCTTGAAGCCATATTGCGACTAAACATTTTCTAACACAGTACATCCAGTATGGTGGCCACTAGCCACAGGTAGACACTGAATACTTGACATGAGGACATTGGGATGTGCTGAAAGCATAAAATACACACTTGGCTGTGAAGACTTTGTGAGAAAAAAGAATGTCAGCTATCTCATTAATAACTTTTGCAGTGGCCAGGAGCAGTGGTTTATGCCTGTAAATCATAATACTTGGGAGGCCAAGATGGGTAGATTGCTTGAGCTCACAGGTTCAAGAGCAACCCGAGCAAGAGCAAAACCCCGTCTCTACCAAAAATAGAAAAATTAGCTGGGTGTGATGGTGCATACTTGTAGTCCCAGCTACTCAGGAGGCTGAGGCAAGAGATCTCTTGAGCCCAAGAGTTTGAGGTTGCTGTGAGCTATAATGACACCATGGTACTCTACCAAGGGTGACAGAATGAGACTCTGACTCAAAAATAATAATAACAATAATATAAAAATGACTTTTTTAGCCTTAATTATAGGTTGAACTGATAATATTCTGGTTCTATTGGGTTCAATGTAACATATAAATATTTACTCTTACCTTTTTTTATTGACACAAAATACATATAGGAGAAAATTCACCATCTTAATCATTTTTAACACTTCCCATTCAGTAGCACAGCAAAAGAGTGTATCACCACCATTCATCTCCAGAATGCTTTCATTTCCCAAAACTAAAACTGTGCTCACTAAACTACAACTCTACATCTCCCCTCCCGCCAGCCTTGTCAACCACCATTCTACCTTCTATAACTTCACATTGGGCTGTTCTGTGTCCCTCATGTAAGTGGAATCATACAGAATTTGTCCATCTGTGACTGGCTTATTTCCCTGAGCACAAGGTCCTCACGGTTCATGGTAGCATGTCTCAGAATTTCCTTCCTTTTCAAGGCTGAATAATACCTTTTTTATACACACACCACATTTTGTGTACCCATCTATCTGTTGTTGGATGCTGTACTGTATCTTTGAGGAACTGTCGTACTGTTTTCCATAGCAGCTACATCATTTTACATTCCCACTAGCCACGCACGGGGATTCTGGATTTTCTACATCTTTGCCAACACTTGTCATTTTCTGGTTGGTTTTTTTCTTTTCTTTTCTTTCTTTCTTTCTTTTTTTTTTTTTTTTTTTTTTTGGTAGCCATCCTCCTGTGTTTGAGGTGCTATTTCATTGTGGCTTTGACTTGAGTGTCCCTAAAATTTAGTGATGTTCAGCATATTTTCATGTGCTTTTTGGCCATGTGTCTGCCTTATGTGTAGAATCACCTGTTTCTTTTACTTTTTTTAAATGTAGCTACTAGGAAAGTTAGACTTAACATAATGAAGCTCATATTTTCTTTCTACTGGACAACCCTGATCTAGAGGAAATAAAGATACAAACTGCTACCGCTCAGAATGTTTTGGCCATGGATTGAACTCTGGTATTTAAAATGTGGCAAATGTAGTTCCAATTAATGACCTCTAAGTTTCTCTCCATGGGTGTTATTTTATGATCTCTTTCTCTCTCTGCTCTAAGAACCTAAACTAGAGCTTTCATGTCAGGAGCACCCCCCCATACAATCTGGAAGACTCACAGGTTTAGGGAACCCACTGCCTCTGTGTCATGGGCTGGCTCTTCTGCTTTGGGGAGGGGTAGTCTTAACTCCAGAGCTCACTGCTGTCCTGTACCTGGGGGAGGAAGTGTGTATGTCTATAAATTAAGCTTGCAAAAGTTTGCATCATCTTAGCAAGAATGCCTAGGATTGGGGAATAATAAATGTAATCTCCATAGAAATCTCAAAGCTATGGATACCTTCCCATGACAAAGAGACCAATCTTGTTCCAAGAAAGGGACTAGATGCCATCAAGACCTAGGTCCTTGTTCTTAGAGGTAAAAACTGCAAGTTAGTTCTAATGAGATGAATGTATTCCTCAATTCTAGGATCCAGGCCACGCCCAACACACCCAAAAGCTGCTAATGACACATCCCTGGGACTCCTAATCTGTATATAGAAGGCCATCATTTCTTTCCACCATTGTTAAGTTACAAGAAAAAGGTGGATTTCAAAGTATTGTGACTTTTCATAAATTTTCATATTTTCCCTGAAAAAAACAACATTGACAGTCCAGATTTCCTTCCTTCTGTCTTATTAAAAATCTCAAGAAATCATGGGCCACCCCAAGAGAGGGACTGAGATTTGCAATTACAGAAGACCCACAAATGCTGTGACTTGTCACTTAAAGGGGGGAAAAAGGAAGAAGAAATTTTGTGGAAAAATAAAGAACTTTCACATGGTCTGTCATTGCTTCTTTCTTTCTAAGAGGAAAATATTTGCAGTGGACCAGCCTTGGACAAAAGCTATAAATATGCTTTCAAGGGAAATGATGGTAATATGTTTAATACCAGATAACAAGTAGACCCCAGGCAACAGCTGGGAATCAAATTTTAGAAATAAGATTTGGTCATCTACATGAAAAGACAGTGTAAAGAATAAGACTAGGTAGAAGATACTTGAATGCATAGGAGATTTCATATTTTCATGCTCTATAAGCACAGGCCTTTATGTATAAAATATAGCTCACAGAAATGTTCTGTGCTATAGAGAGTCATATAAATACAGGGGATTTGATACCTTGGAAATAATAATAATTATCAATGTCTTGATTATTCCTTTTATGCCCTACATTTTCAACCTGTAATTTCCCTGTAATACAGTCGTCTAATCTCCCCAAGTGTCCTCATCTGAAGAATTAATTAGAGATATAATCTGCCCCACATGATTTGGGGGATTGTTGTAAAAATCTAATAGAATAATAGATGTGTGAGCACTTTTAAAAAGTCAGGATATCATAAAAGTGGTTATTATGAAAGCAAATATAGTCCATTATACTAGGTTTCCTATCAGAGTGACTAAGAAAACACTGGTTTTCATCAAAAGAAATGAGAACCTTGACTGGCAATGTTGCAGATTGAAACAGCATGAGATTTCTCCCCATTGCTCCAGCTTACTTAGATCCCCTCTTTAGGGAAGGCTTACAAGGAAGGATTGTGGTGTCCGATGCATCAGACAGCTTACATTTAATGGACAATATTTAATACACAAAAGCTTTTCTTTAAAGCAGCTTGGATGAGGGTGGGAGAGAGTTAACCAAAGAAAACAGAAAATAATACTAGAACCTTCGCTACTATGGGCAGTAAGTTTCCTGCAAATAGCAACCAAGTTCCTGAAGAGAAAGAAGAGTGTGTGTGTGTGTGACTCTGTGTGTGTGTGTGTGTGTGTGAGTGTGTGGGTGTTTAACTTCATAACCATAAAATACTTAGGTAGTGTGCTCCTTTCTCCAACCTTCCTTCCTTCCTTCCTTTAAAAAAAAGAGAAATTACATTATGCAAGCTGCTCAACAGGTCTCAGAAGTCTTCAGGCTTCTGCTCTAGCTCTGCCTGAATTGCTGAAGCCAGGAGTAGCTGAGGGCCTTGCAACCCACTTCTCCAGCACCGGTGGCATCTCGGGGCTGCGGCAGGTCGGGCAGTGACATAGGTTACTTGTTTTTCAGCGTCAGGTTAGCACATTTCTAGCCCGGGTGGGGCTCTGGGTGAATGTTTAGATTTCATTTTCCATCAGCTGGCGCTCCGCTCCTCAGCATCAAAGGCAGACCCCTGCTCGCTGCCCTCCTACATCCTGAGTCTCCTCCCCTGGGCTGGCGGGGATTCAAGGGGTGAGAGCAGAGGAGAAGGGAGCACAGGCAGCGCACCTCTGCAGCGTTCACCGCTCTCCGCAAGAGACACCGGCCAGGGACATCTTCCTCCCTCCAGTCCTCTCTTCCCAGCACCGGGAATCGGCTTGTTTACACAGCTCATTATTCTCTCTTTGCAGTTGCTATAGCAACCACCAGGGGTCAGTTTATAGAAGGAGAGGAAGTTCGCTTTGGGGGAGTTAGCTTCCCAGCTCCTGTGCAAAGCACAGCTGAAAACAAAATCCCCAGACACCCATGGAGGAAACACATTGAAAAGCTTCCTATGAGCATAAGCATGGTTCAGGGCATAAAACATCACTCAGCGACGCCACATTTCTTCCTTGCTGAAAGAACCGTTCCAGAACAGTTGATAGTGGAGCAAAGGTCTTACCATTGCACCACCAGATTTTCCTCTCCCCCCCATCCCTTCGCCCCATCTTAATGGCCTAGAAGTATTCGTTAGTAGTTAAGATAACAAGGATCGCAGGCTACCAGAGTTGGCTGAAAGCAATAACTTTCATTAATATTACGTATTAACTGAGGACCTGGAAGACCTTGATAAACTATTATGACTCCCATCTTGCTCCTGAGGAGAGAGGCCCCTCTCCACCCAAGCAGCTGGCCCATCTCCAGGTCCAAAGCAAACCCAGCACAGCGATGCGGCCTCTGCTAGGAAGACTAACAGGACTGCTGTCCATGAAGAATTTCCAGCACTAACATGCCAAACCAACAGGATTTACCAAATAAAAAATACAGATACCCAATGACATTTGATTACCAGAGAAATGATTAATTAATTTTTATGTCATTCCCATGCAATATTTGGGTCATGGACACAATACAGCTGTATAAATTTAACCTAAACCTATCCTAACCCCTCCTCCTCACTACCACTACCTCCCCAAAAGTGTACAAGAGATGAGTACTCTCTTATAAGCAAATAAGGTGCTAGGTTACTTCTTTGGGTGATCTGACCTTTGGTCTATCCTTCTAATCATGAGAAAAAATACAAGGGGATGACTTACATGCATGCAAATGCTCAATCAGAAGTAACTTAACCTAGGCACAGACAGGTAGGTTTATTAATCTTCCTTCAGATCTAAACACTAGCATGTTATTCGATTGGCAAAGAGAAAAGAATTCAGCACTGTGTTTTGGCAGGTGTGTACTTCTACTTTTTCATTAACAGTAAAAAAAAAAAAAAAGACAGAAATCACCTTTCTAAAGGACAATGATTTTAATTTATTTGACAGGAAAACCACTTTTATTGGGTACATGTTAAGGAATAAATAACATTTGTTTCTGGGTGTCATATTGGGAAAGTTTGTGTGGAGAATGAAGCCCAGTAGAGCTGACATACCATCTATGTCCAAACATATCTGTACACAGGAAGAAAAGAACATTTGCGTTTATCAGAGTCATTCTTCCCGGCATTCCTTTTGCTGAGATTTTGATTCTTCTCCGAGAAGTCTGGCTTGGTGAAAGTTTTGCTGAATTTTGCAGAAATTCTGAAAAACCTGGACCTCTAGTTGTAATGAAGTAACCTGTGGTAATTTTACATCTGTGTGGACTATAAAGCCACAAACCCCAAATTTAAGGCAAAAAATCTCAAGAAGCATTAACTTACCTGAAAACAAAGTAAATCGTAGCACTAATACGTTCTGTCAGGCCTCTGCCAACCTTGACTGCAAGGGTTCCCTTACCTCTAATTCAAAACAGGTAATTAAAAGAAAACTGTCAAGATAAACATCACATATAATAAAAATGTTCTCACCTGTTACTAACTCTAAAAATCTCAATGCAGTTTTCACCACCTCCACCAACAAAAAGCTTTATTTTAGAAGCCGCTGTTTCAAGTCTGAAGCTGAGTTCTAATTTTGTCTCTCCTACTTCAACATGTGACCCCTACGAAAATCTGCAGACAGTTCAATGACTCAGTTTCCTCACAGGCAAAATGCAGACATTGAATCATTGTAAGAGCTCCTTGCCTAACTGAAAGGGTATGATAAGAACATCTTCAAATCTCTCTGAGCTCTTCAGACAAAAGGCAGGAAGTATAAAATGTGAGTGTGCTGTTCACTTTTTAAATAAGCAACTAGGTTGAGGAGTTGGAATCAGTTTAATTTAGTTTAGTTTGGTTTAAAGTACTTTGAAAGTACTTTATTTTGGAAGCTTTAATTTCATTGTTTATAAAACCAATAGCTCTTTTTTCTCATAATCGTTTGCTAATAAACCCTACAATGGAAACTCAAGCTGTCAGACAGTGTCTCATTAACACCATCAACAGCTGCTAAATGGGATAATCACCTGCTTATCCTCATGTCACTAATTCAAATGCTAATTGCACTCTAGACTCAGTTTATTCTCCCATTCAAGCCGGACCAGGTGCGCAGCACTCTAAAAGGATGCTATAGGCTCATGAGCCTCTATCAATTTGCTTCCAGTGGCTCAGAAAAAACAGGGCAACACACGCATGCACACATAAAAATGAATTAACATGTTGTTCATAACTGAAAAATTAGAAATGACCTCAGTGTCAAATTACAGTAAAATACACCAAAGTAAACAATCATGGAATATTGTATTATGCAATTGTTAAAAGGACGTTGATGAATACGGTTAAATAACATGTTAAAAATACCTATTTATACTGAGTGGGGAAAAAGGGGCATGCAAAACTATGCTTACAAATATGGGGGGAAAAATTGCCCAAAAAAAGACAAAAAATACAATAGGCTTGGAACTAAAATCAATCAAGAGTACTAATTAACAGCAAGGACAAGTCTAGGACCTGGAGATACATGAGAAGTTCCTGTTTGCACAGAGCTCACATTCCATACGAGAAAAGATAAAATAAAGAACTCCATAAAAGATAAAATAAATAACTCCATAAAAGATTAAAGAAAGAACTCCATAAAGATATATTTGTAGGCTCGGTGCCTGTAGCTTCAGCGGCTAAGGCGCCAGCCACATACACCTGAGCTGGTGGGTTCGAATCCAGCCCGGGTCCGCCAAACAATAATGATGGCTGCAACCAAAAAATAGCCTGGCATTGTGGCGGGCGCCTGTAGTCCCAGCTACTTGGGAGGCGGAGGCAGGAGACTCGTTTGAGCCCAGGAATTGGAGGTT
>CAUYON010193590.1:0-13858 GCA_963573935.1 Arctocebus calabarensis | reverse complement strand
ATTCTCTTGCCTCAGCCTCCCTAGTAGCTGGGACTACAGGCGCCCGCCACAGCACCCGGCTATTTTTTTGTTTTGCAGTTAGGCCGAGACCGGGCTTGAACCCGCCACCTTTGGTATATGGGGCCGGCGCCCTACTCGCTGAGCCACAGGAGCCTCCCTAAAGAGGATTTATTAAAACTAAAGCAAGCACACATTTTTTTCCAAGGAACCGATACCATGAAATTGACAAAGCTTAAATAAGACATTGACATCATGCTCACCACCCTCCTATATATCACCTAGTTGTATCTTTCAGCTAGCTCACAGAAATTACCAGCAGTTGCTCTCAAGAGCTAGAACTGGCATATTCTAGTCGTTAGAGTTTTCACCATGAATTTGCATATGACCAGAGCTTAAGTTCACAAAGAGATAATAAAAGAAAAAGGACAATCATGTTCATGTAATTGTGGCCAAAGAGCTACTTTTTAGAGTTGAGCTGTGATACTTTTAACTTGTGGCATGATGTTGGCTTGCCCTTCAATAAAGATCAGAAATCCTACTGAATGTCTTTGGTTAGCTTCCTAATTTCTCCAGCATGTAAAGGTTCATTACTATCTAAGCCTTACCTTTTATACCTCTCTTCTTTTCTTATTTAGAACAATGACTTTTATTGTTAGTTATCACCAAAACTGGAAGTTGTAAGGCATAAATTATGTCAGTTTTCTGCACTTCCCTTTGGGCACCTATTAACATTGAGACCAATATCAGAAATTCTTCCTTTGGGAAGCTTCTGTAATGCGATCATACTTCATCACACCAACTCTTGATTCCCAAATCCTTAGCCTTTTCTTTTCTACTGACTCCTTTATTATAAAGTGTGCTGACATATCTTCCACTCTTATGCACTATCCAACCCATTGTTCTCTCTCTAGGTATCTCCATGTGCTTCTGTTTTAGAACCAGGCTTTTAGAAAGAATAGATTAACTTCCAGTTCCAGCCTTGTCAGTGCAATTAGTGTCAGATTGATTTTCTACTAGATACTATTATTAAAGTGGAACAAAATATATAACAACACTATTTGGAAATGTTATGGGAGAACCAATGCAAGAAGAATTTGTGAGGGTATAATTCTATAGGGAAGAGAACACACATAAGTAAGTTCTAACACTTGCTTTTTATCAGGTCACAAATGCTTGCTATAAAAAAAAATAGAGTTTCTTCAAAAAGAGCAGTATGGGAAGAGGAGGAGTTCAAAGCTTGCTGGCTTTTAACCTTCACAGGCAGAAGTTAAGAACACAAAAAACAACTGACACAAAGGAGTAGGTGGGATGCCAAAGAGACAAGCAAAGGTATCAGTAGTGTTCGGTGCTCAAGGTACTGGTTAGAGTGTACATTCTAGACTTCCAACAGGAAACCCCCAAATGCCATTGACACGACACTAATACTGATGGTTTCCCACAAGAAACAATGAAAGGAAGAAGATAGGAAAATAGCATATTCAGAGTCCTTCAAAAAAAAAAAAAAAGTCCTGCTAACTTAAACTTCCGTCCATAGTGAATATATTCTTTAAGGCATAGATAAAGAAAAAGTACAAACAAATCAATCAAAAGTCAATCAACCAATGAATAGATAAAATACAGTATATCTATTCAACAGAATATTATTTAGCAAATAAAGGAATGAAGTTTTGATGCATGCTAGGCATTCATCCTGTGAGTCCTCAATTATCTTCAAGAGAATGTTAAATAAGTTTATAACAAACCAATTAATAATGACAAAATATAAATACAAATATATAAATAATACAAAAGTAATGAAAATAAATGATGGGACAAACTAAGAGTGGGATCAATGGAAAACAAATAAAAATGTTTAAAAATAATTTTATTAGTATTACATGAAATATAAATTGAACACATAGTTAGGATTGTCAGATAATAAAAAGATTGTTTTATATATGCTTTTGATAAGACACATATGTTAAATTTATGGGAAAGTTAATATTTAAGAAAAGTATTAATCACAAAGGCACTAAGAGAAGAAGCTAGGGCAGCTATATTAAGTACAGAAAAATTGGACTATTAGTCAAAATTATTGTAAGATATAAAGAGGGGTGTATGATAAAGAAAAAAGTTAAATTCAGCAGAAAGGTATAGTAATCATACATTTGTATACACCCATTATAGTGACAAAATTTAAAAAGCAGAATTGTATGGAACCAAAAGGAGAATTTGACAAATCTATAATCCTATTTAGAAATTTAAACATGCCATTCTGAGTAATTGTGAAAGAACTTCCCCCACTCAAAAATTAGCTAGCTTAACAGTGATTTGAACAACACAGCTACCCTGTTTGAACTTATGGTTATTTATCAAATACTATTTCCACCAATGGTGGCATACTGGAATGCCAGTGCTCTAATTTGGACAGACCAGAGCACAATGCAGTGGAAGGCAGGTATAATGTGTTTATTCAGCTCATGGCGGCTGATGAGCTAAGTTACATGGGAGGTCGGCCTTTACCCAGCTCCTGGAGCTGGGGAGCTGGGCTACATAGAAACGTCACAATTCACAATCTGCAAGAAGGGAAAGGTCCTGTACACCTTTATACGCAGGGGAACAAAAATGGCAACATGCCAAGCAAAAGTTACATGAGCATAACATCACTGTACACAGTTATGGCTGTCTGGGAACACAAGGCTCCTTCCGGCAGGGCCATGCGGGAGAAAACTCACATAACTTTATCTCATCTCACACCTAAGGCCGTGGGTGAGAAAGTCATTTCTGCACACCGTCATTGTCTGTCTCTACACGTACCAATACTTTTTAAGTATACATGAAATCATTTAGCAAAGTAGATCATATACTGAATCATAAATTATCTATACACTGCAAAAAAAATAAACTTATCCTAGGGATGTTCTCTAATTTCAATAGAATTAACCCAAAGTCTATATTAAAAAATAACTTGACAAATGTTCCAACATTGGACTGTTGAATGGTATACTTCAAATGACGAACCAAAGAAGCTATAACATGGTAAAAAGAAATTGAACAATAGTTTGGAGAAACTAAAACTTACAGTTCAAACATTCTTAAAGTGAAAGTAATAACTTTGCATAAATATATTAGAAAAGACAAAAGGTTGAAAAACACTCCTCTAAATTTCTGTATTGAGAGTCTGGGGCTGCACTGGCTATCACACGTGGCAATTGAATGCTTGAAATGATGTTGGTGCAAATCTAGAAGTGGATTTTAAATTATATTTGTTCATTTAAATTTAATTTCAATACAAATTCCTCAGTTATATTAACAACATTTCAAGTGCTTGATGACAGCAGGAAATGTCCAGAAAGTATCCAGCACTGTATGTCTATTTTTCATATTACATGGCTGGTTACTTTCTAGACAACCCTTGTATGTGCCTAGTGGCAACAAAATTGTAGAACCTTATCATCATCACGTATTTAATAGCTCAACTACTAAATATTCTATTCTAAATATTCTGTTTAGTAGCCGAGCTATTAAAAAATGTCAAATTCAACACAAAAAAATATTGAAGGAAGAAACCAATATAAATAGGGACAGAAATCACCAATACAGAACATACACGATACAGAAGATAAATACACAACTTGGCTCTTTGGAAAAAATAATGTTAACATTTAGTAGGACTGATTTGGAAAAATTTATAGGAAACAATTTATTAACATTGAAAATGAAATACTGGACATAATTGTAAGTCCTTAATGGCACTTAAAGATATTTAGAAAAATTTTATGTTCATAAATCTCTCACTAAGGATAAATAGTCACTTTTTTTTTCAAATCATTTGTCATTAAGATACAAGAATTGAAAAGCTGAAGACTCCTATACCTATGATAGAAAATGATTCTGGTTTTAGAATCTATCCCTTAAAGAAAAATCCAGACCCAGATGATTTTAAACGTGAATTCTTCAAAATAATTAAAAGAGAAAAATTAAGATTATCAATGTTTTGCACCATCTTCAGTTCTGCTTATGTAGCCACTGTAACCTTGTTACTGAAACCTGACATGAAGTATTCAAATGAGAGTATTAAAGACTAACCCCTTTGATGAATATATTTCAAGTATAGTTGCAAAATTATTTAGAAAATATAAAAACATGGAATCTGCCAATTTATAGACACATAACTATAGATGTATATTCTATTTTTCATTGTATACGTATACAATAACTATAATTTTTACCAAGAAAGCAAAATCAGTTTACCATTAGAAAATCAACTAATACAATATATGTTATTAATGAAAAAAATCCAATACATATCAATAAATGTTCAGAAATAAGCATTACAAAATTTCTACATTTATTTGTCATTGAAAAACCTCTTAGATTAGCCACAAGAAGTGATTGTTTAGCAAACTGATAAAAATGAAAAAAGCAATAAAAATATTTTATTAATTTAAAAGAAGTCAATTAAACAGAAATAATGGAGCTAACAAATGAACTGAATAGAAAAATTGCACAAACTATAGATTGAATAAATAACTAAATTTTTATGAATAGGAAAATCTGCTACTTTTAAAATATTTCTACTCAAGCTGCTCTAAAGATTTTATACCACACCCTTAAAAATGTACCTAGGAGTTTAAGTTGTGTGTGCAGACCATAGTTCTGATATTTATATAGAAAAGCAAAGGAACAAACATAGCTAATGTAATATTAAAAAATCAATGAACGAAAGCATAAGTTAGAGAGCTATTATGACTTATAAAGTTGCATTATTGTATTGGTACAAGAATAGACAAAGAAATCAACATAGGATATATGTAAATAGACCCTCCCACCTGCTCCTTTACAACAAAGATGACTGTGAAAGCAGTGAAACAATTTGTTTTCTGTAATGGTGCTGCTTTTCTTGGATATCTATATGGAAGACAATTCAAAATTTTATCTACACATCATGCAATGAACAAAAATCAACTATAGAAGGATTGTAGACTTTAATGTAAAAAACAAAATTATAAAGTTGTTAGAAGTAAAGCGAAATCTATATTCATAACCTTGAGATGGGCAAAAATAGAATAAACAGAAACTAAGAATATTAAAAAGTTGAGCTTTTAAAGATAAAATTAAAAATTTATCTTTATCAAGACACCATTAAAAGCTGGAAAGGACAAGGAATGATATATGGAAATGTATTTATAATTCATACATTGAAAAAGTACATATTCGGAATATATACGGAACACCAAGAAATCAATAATAAAAGGATATAAAACCAAACAGAAAAACAGTCAAAAGATTTGAATGTGTATTTTAGCAATGAACAGTAATATGCTTCTTTGTCAGAGAGATACATATGAAAACTGAGTGAAATTACAATGAATAGAGCATACGACTTCAGGCCTGGCTAAAACAAAAAAGATGGAAAACACAAGCGTTCATGAAAATACAGAACGATTCTCATACATTGATGGTGAAAGTACTTATTAGTGCCATTTACTTTGGAAAATTTGGACATTTCTTGGTACACATGGGTTAGCAAATACTCATCAAACCCAGCACCTAGGTGTGAGTTTTATCACATTTTTTTTTAATTTTACTGCTACTGCTACATATCTGCTGCAACCAGGTATACGACCCACCACGCCAGGGAACATGACTCTCCTAATTAGGTTCAACAGTAATGACCCTCTTGCAATGGGTATTTTAATGTTCTAATACTCCTTAACTTTGCTGATGCACTTAGAATCATTTACTATGCTTGCCTTCCTTACCACTTCTTTCTGACGCAGAATATCACACACTCTGCTGCCTCCCTGTTTCTAAATGCTTTTGCAGTGAGCTAGACTTGTTTTTTGATACCACTTAAGTTGCCTTTTGTACGTTATCGTTAACATCCCGATTCTAGGTAGATGGATTACAATGGATTTGATCTGAACAAATGAATTAGAAAAGGGAGCCTCTATTTTTCTTGTCTGAATCAACTCTGTGAAGGGAAGATGCCCTCAAACATGGACAGAGAGCCATATTTTGGTCTTGTATTTTTCCTCACTCCTTGGATGCATAGCTCCACCTGGAAAACTCTTCCTTGGGATACTTTGCTTGGAAGAAGCTCATCAAAATCCATCTCATTATATACTAAGTCTCAATTCAGCTGGGGCATCTGCTTCCTACATGTATCTTGCACCTCCCTTAGAGCAGCTCATGCATTATGGGTAAGTGTAGGCATGCCTGACTTCAGTAATAAATTAAGTGACAATGTAAGATTCAAATTTAGGAAAATTGAAACGCCTAGAGTTTTCTAAATTTAGAGGACTTACATACCATGAAAAGAAAAGTTGATATTTGTTCTATGGACTAAGTATTTGCCTAAATTAAATACCTAAAGCCCATAGAACTTCACTTATATTTATTCAGTGTATATTTAGCATATTATTTATACACATCAATGACTAATATTACTATTTTATAAATAAAGTAATTAAGCACTATATCTGTTATATCTGTCTCAATCTGGCTTATTTTATGAATTCTATAGCTTACTTTTTTTGAAGAACTTGTTGGGAATACTAAAGTAGGGCAATACCATCATCTGTTTTCAGATTTTACAACAAAAATGTTCCAAGCAAAATTTACTACTTCATCTTCAATGTTCCTTCCTAAAGACTCAACACTATACTCATTGACATGAAAATGGTGTAGAAATAGAGATTCTGAAGACATTTCACAATATTTAAAAATCTACATTTTGAATTTCATTTCTGTAGCATTGATACCAAAAAAATAAATCTTTTCAATTTTAAAAACACCACATAATTTCATATGAGCATATTTATTGTACAAGACATCCCCACACACAATGTACCACGTACAAGAGTAATGAGTTATCACCTCTGCTTTCAAGGCTTTCCTTCTCAAGGGAAAGAGGAAGAGAGACATAAAAATAGAGATCTGAGCTGAGGCACAGAAATGACTTAGACTGACTTTCTGTAACACCCCCTATCAGCAGTGGACACCTCACAAATCACACCACCACCAGGTGTAAGAAACTATAGCATTTAGTAGGTTTCACCTGTCCCTTCTAAGATGCACCATAAGTATATGAAGCCCGCACACTGTACCCCATGATTACACTAATGTACACAGCTATGATTTAATAAAAAAATAAAAATTAAAAAAAAAGAAACTATAGCAAATACTTATTAAAAGAGAATGACCACTTAATTAACATTCTGGAACAATTTTGTTGGTTGGATGCTTTTCATGTTTAGATTCTTGATAAAGTAAGTTCTGAATAACAAGTAGTAAGGGAGTCTCTCCATTTAACAAACACTCTTCTAGCTTGCTTTCCCCCACCCCCAATATTGATCAAACAAGGAAACTTATTTCAGTGAATGTTTACTGCCTTTGATACTTGTGTGTTTATCTAGCATGTGACCTCTCAGGAGGGATTCGGGGCTCGGTGTCACTCCTGGGGCTCTTCATTCACATTGGCTCTCCCTTTGCCTTGTGCTGGGATACGTGTGTGATATCGTGTGAAATGATTCTGTCGTGCTTGCTCCCTCTCTCTTTAACTTCTTCTTTCACTTCTATTCAGTTTCAGGATTCTCAGTCCCCTTCTGTAGAAAAACGACAGCAACTTCTCCTCTCTAGAAGTTCTACAGTTCCTGTTGTATTCAGACAGAATTGCAGTGAGCCACAGATGTGAGAGTTGAAGATTTAGAGTAGTTTGGAGGACTCTTTTCTATCCTGTTGTCCCAGGAAAATATCCCGTCTATCTACTCTCAGAACCTCAGTCTTTCCTCTGTTTGTATAATTTACCAAAAACAATGTGTTTTCTCCTGAATGAAAAGGAAGAGAGAGAGAAATGAAGAAGAGAATAAAAGCTGGGGCACAATTTTTTCTTTGTCAGTTTATATGAAGAAAATGGAATTTCAGAAAGAAGTTTGCTTAAGGGTCAAATGATGGAATGTTTTTATGCAGAATAGTTTGTCTGATCTACTTAGTACTATTTAAAAAGCAATAAGAATTATACTTAGTTAATTGACTTGTGTTTCATATGGAAGAATACAGTTACTTCATTCATAAATAGGTTGGTTTTTGTTTGTCTGAAATGATGATCCTGATAATTTAAAATTTAGGAATAAAGTAAAATATTCCCAATTGAAACAGACATGAGACAATTTTGGTTAATTTTTTTTTTTACTTTCCATATTGTTTTAGTTATGCTATATTTGTTTTTAGTGTGTTATTTAGGATTTTTAGGGGAGGAATAAAAATACTATTACTTACAACTGACAATGAGAATTTAGTCTATGTTGTTGAAGAAGAGAGGGATGAATGCAAAGATATTGTAAAGGCAGACAGACAAACTTAAAAATTGATTATGCAAAGAAATACAGTGATAGTCATCTTGCCTGAGAGACAGGAGCAACAGGAAGAGAGTAATTTGAAGGAAAACATTCTTTAGATCTCACATGAAAAGAACTTCATAATGCACTAGGAAACATAGGTGAGAGTATTAGGGAAAAGCTGTAACAATAGACAAAGTTTTCTCAACCTTTTGTACCAAAGTGAACGTCAAAACTTTAGCAAGTATTTGAAATTGCCAAACTAAAATGTGTAAGGAGAGAGAATATTGTAGGCAAAAATCGCAGGTGGGATAAGAAAAAATATATATCATTGAGGCTGGAAGACAGTCAAGAGAGCACAGGTTTACAGAAGGCAAGCAGATGAGTCAGTGAAAAGAGACTTGTTGCTGATGGGAATTGAGAAAAAACAGAATATGGGAGAGATTGAGGAGAATTTACAGTCCAGAGAGTAGTACCTAAAGGAAAATTCAAAATACTTGAAGACTGATGGAAAAGAATTGGGTAAAATAGACTATAAAATTCAGGAGAAGGAACTATAGAAGGACTATAAAATTCAAGGAGTATTCCAGAGAATACTATGAAGTCAGTGATCACACATAGAAGGACTTGCCTTGTAAAGGGATGATTTGTCTTTCTCTGTCATTGGAGGAAAAAGAGCAAAAATAATGGTGGTTATATACAAGGAGAAGTTGAGTGACAGGGGAAAATCTTTCAGTTTGACTCTCATCCACATTTTTAATATAGGAGAAGATGAAGGAATGTAGAGAATGGGGGTATCGCTAAAGCCAGACTGTAATAATATTCAACACAAAAGAAGTCATCTCTGTCTTGACTCCTTGCAGTCTGCAGGAGCAGAACTTGCAACCTCAATGAAAGGAACTTAGGGAATTGGATTAGAGTATGAGAAGTAGGAAGGCAGGTCAGTCATTGTTCTCCAGACTTTAAAATGGCAGCCTATCCAACTCCTGTTTCCATTGGTTAAGCAGACAGAACAAGACTTATCTATGAAAAATGATAAATAAAATATTTTCCTAATTTTCTTCTGGGGTAAGGAATATTGATATGTGCCATTGAGAAAGATAGAGTAATAGAGATGACAGTGTCTGCAAGAAAGTATTTATAATGAAGATTATTACAACTTCTTCAGCAGAAAGGGGAAGAATGAAACAGAGAATGAGCACATTGAAAGATTAAGAGAAAGTGGTGGGGTGAATGGGGCTTACATAGAAAGGAAAACTTTTTTTTTTTTAAGTCATATATACTTAGGTAATGAATACATTTATGCCTTTGTGGGATTTGATGTGTTGATTATTTGTACAAATTGGAGGGCTTACATCCTGCTAATTAACATAGCTTTCACCTAATCACACTGTTAAGACATTTGTGTTCAATGCTTGATAGATTTGACTTGTACCCTTGCAATATGCTCCATAGGTGTGGTCCCACCATTAATCCTCCCTCTATTGAATCACCTTCCTCCCTTCCCATCCCCCCCTCCTTCCCTCCTTCATCTTGGGCTATAGTTGTGATTCCTCTCCCATATGAAAGTGTGAGTGATTATAAATTGTTTTTTTAGTAGCACTGAGTACTTTGTTTTTTCCATTCCTGAGATACTTTATTAAGAATATTTTCCAGCTCCATCCATGTAAACATGAAAGAGGCAAAGTCTCTATTTTTTTAATGCTGTATCGTATTCCATGGTATACATATACCATAATTTTATTGATCCATTCATGGGTCAATGGGCACTTGGGCTCCTTCCAAGACTTGGCAATTATGAATTAAACTGCAAGGAACAATCTGGTGCAAATATCTTTGTTGCCAATTGATTTTTGGTCTTTTGGATATACACCATAGAGGAATTGCAGGATCAAACGGCAGGTCTACATTTAGATCCCTGAGTATGCTCCAGACTTCTTTCCAAAAGGAACTTACTAGCTTGCATTCCCACCAGCAATACAGAGGTGTTCCCTTTTCTCCACATCCATGCGAACCTCTGTAGTTTTTGGATTTTGTGATGTGAGCTACTCTTACTGGAGTTAGATGATATCTCAAAGTGGTTTTGGTTTGCATTTCTCTGATGATTTAAGATGATGAGCATTTTTTTCATGTGTCTGTAGACCGCGCACCTGTCTTCTTCAGAGAAGCTTCTGTTCATGTCTCTTGCCCACAATGAAATGGGTTCACTTGTTCTTTTCTTAATAATAAGTTTGAGTTCTTTGTGGGTCTGGTTATTAGACCTTTGTCAGAAATATAACCTACAAAAATCTTCTCCTAGTCTGAGATTTCTCCTATTCATAGTTCTCTTTATTTGCTTTGCTTAGTGTGTTCTTGGATGTGCAGAAGATTTTGAGTGTTATCAGATCCCAGTAATATATTTTTGATGTTGCTTCAATTGTCCGGGGTGTCCTCCTCATAAAGTATTCTCCCAGGCCAATTTTTTCAAGTGTTTCCCCTGCACTCCCTCCAAGAATTTTTATAGTTTCATGTCTTAAGTTTTAGTCCTTTAACTGGTGAGAGTCAATTTTTGTTAGAGGAGAAAGGTGTGGGTCCAGTTTCTGTCTTTTACAAGTCTTCAGTCAATTCACCCAGCACCATTTGTTAAATAGGGAATCTCACCCTCAATTTATATTTTTGACAGGATTATCAAAGATCAAATGATGACAAGTGTCTGGGTTCATCTTTTGGTTTTCAATTCTGTTCCATACATCTTCCTCTCTATTTTGGGGCCAGTACCATGCTATTTTGATCACTATAGATTTATAGTATGGTCTGAAATCCGGTAGCATGTTACCTCCTGATTTGTTTTTATTTCTGAGTAATGTCTTGACTATTAGAGGTTTATTCTGTTTCCATATGTGACGAAGTACTAATTTTTCCAGATTTTAAAGTATGACAGATATACTTTAATAGGGATTGCATTAAATCTGTAGATTACTTTGGGATGTATAGACATTTTAACAATGTGATTCTTCCCAGCCATGAGCATGGTATATTTTGCCATTTGTTAACATCTTCAGCTATTCCTTTTCTCAGAGTTTCATAGTTCTCTTTATAGAGATCTTTCACATCCTTTGTTAGGTATGCTCCCAGATATTTCATCTTCTTTGGCACTATTATAAAGGGAATAGAGTCCTTGATTGTTTTTTCACCTTGACTATTGCTGATATATATAAAGGCTACATATTTGTAAGTATTGAATTTGTATCCTGAGATACTGCTGTATTTCTCGATCACTTCTAGAAGTTTTGTAGTTGAGCCGTGGTATTTTCCAGATATACAATCATATCATCTGCAAAAAGTGAAAGTTTGGTCCTCTCTTGTCCTATTTGGATACCCTTCATTGCCTTCTCTTGCCTGATGGTGATGGCTAAGACTTCCATTACAATGTTAAAAAGCAGTGGAGACAATAGGAAACCTTCCCTGGTTCCTGATCTGAGTGGAAATGATTTCAATTTTACTCCATTCAATACGATATTGGCTGTGGGTTTGCTATAGATTGCCTCTATCAGTTTAAGAAATCTTCCTTCTATTTTCTTAAGCATTATGATCAAGAAAGGATGTTGGATATTATCAAAAGCTTTTTCTGCTTCAATTGAGAGAATCATATGGTCTTTGTTTTTTATTTTGTTTATGTGATGTATTACATTTATAGATTTACATACATTGAACCATCCTTGGGACCTTGGAATGAAACCCATCTGGTCATGATGTATAATTTGTTTGATGTGTTGGTGGATTCTGTTTTCTAGGATCTTATTGAATATTTTTGCATCAATCTTTATTGTAGATATTGGTCTATAATTTTCGTTTTTGATGGATCTTTTCCTGGTTTGTGGATCAGGGTGATAGTTGCTTCATAGAATGTGTTGGGAAGTGTTCCTTCTTTTTCTGTGTTTTGGAAAAGGTTAAGTGATATAGGTACCAGTTCCTCTTTAAAGGTTTGGTAGAATTCTGATGTGAAGCCATCTGATCCCAGGCTTTTCTTTTGGGGGAGATTTCTTATAGTTGATGCTATTTCAGAACTTGATATAGGCTTGTTCAACATTTCCACTTCTTTTTGGTTAAGTCTAGAAAGGTGGTGTGTTTCCAAGTATTGGTCTATTTCCTTCAGATTTTCATATTTCTGAGAATAGAGTTTTTAATAATATTCATTAAGATTTTTTTGAATTTTTGAGGATTCTGTCATTATTCAGGCTTTATCATTCCTGATTGATGAAATTAGGGATTTTACTCTTTTATTTCTGGGTAGGTTGGCCAATGGTTTATCTATTTTACTGGCACTTTCAAAAACCAACTTTTTGATTTATTGATCTTTTGCATAATCCTTTTGCTTTCAATTTCATTTAATTCTGTTCCAATTTTATTTTATTTTATTTATTTATTTATTTATTTTGAGACAGAGCCTCAGGTTGTCACCCTGGATAGAGTGTTGTGGCATCACAGCTCACAGCAACCTCCAATTCCTGGGCTCAAGCGAGTCTCCTGCCTGGCCATTTTTTGGTTGCAGCCACCATTGTTGTTAGGCATGCCCGGACTGGATTCAAACTCACCAGCTCAGGTGTACGTGGCTGGCAACTTAGGCCCTTGAGCCACAGGCTCTGAGCCACTGTTTGAAGTTAAGTTTTTTCTTTTCTTCTGTTATGTTTGGAATTGAAATGTTCTTCCTTTTCCAGTTGCTTGAGATGTCCCATTAAGTTGTTAACTTTTTCTCTTTCCATCCTTTTGAGGAAGGCTTGCAACATTATAAACTTCCCTCTTAGGACTGCCTTTGCAGTACCCCAGAGGTTATAGTTGGTGTCTTCATTATTGTTTTGTTTCAAAAATTTGGTAATTTTCTTCTTAATCTCTTCTATGATCCAGCTATCATTCAGTATGAGGATATTTAGTTTCCATGATTTTGTGTGAGTCTGAATATTCCTGTTGTTATTGAGTTCAACTTTTATTCCATGATTGTCCAAAAAATATATAAGGAATGATTTCTACTCTTTTAAATTTGCTGAGGATAGACTTGTGACTTAAAATGTGATCAATTATGGGGGGAGGAGCCAAGATGGCGGTCTGTAGCCAGCTTTCTGCAGACACTCCTGTCCAGAAGGAGAGTTAAAGGACAGAAATTTAGCAAGAAAGCCAACAGTTTGGAGCTGAGTCAAGAGACAAGGTGGAGGAACGCACATCAACCCTATTGGAGCGACCTGCGACCCCAAGGATACAAATAAAAGGTACAGAGCACATCACCAGGCGGATGGGAGTCCCCTCCCCCAAGAGAACAGCTCGCAGTATACACCATACCTCCATACAAACAAGCGAGCAGAGTTCGGCTGTCCTCCCACTCTACCCCACAGGAGAGACCCTCTAAAAACCGGACCTCCGTCCCCTGTGCCACGGCACCCTCCTGCCAGGCATAAAGCGGTATAAAACTGTATATATTCTCCACCTGCAAGTTGGAACTCCTGGCACTCCCCTCCACTCTCACCCTGAGGTCTGGAGGTCTGTCCCCCACGGAGTCCAGATTC
>CAUYON010193583.1:0-33214 GCA_963573935.1 Arctocebus calabarensis | reverse complement strand
GCACTCTATCCAGGGTGACAGCTTGAGGCTCTATCTCAAAAAAAAAAAGAAAAGAAAAGCATTTGTTGCAGTGCTATCCTGAAACTCAAAAACACATAGGCAACAAGCCCTCGACCCTGAAATGTGAAAGGCCATGACTATGAAACTTCCCCAGACCCACCTTTGTCTATCCTATACATTTCTAGAGATTTATGAAAGAATGTGAAAAACAAAATTATTCTTTCCTTTTGGCAATCTTCTTAGTCTTAGAGCCTGTGTGGAAACCACCCACTTCCACTTCCTCGTTCAGTTAAGTTTCTGTTTCTTCAATTCCCAACTCACAGTAGAAATATTAACTTTGACATTCACTTAAATGAGAATTAAACTTCCTGAACAACTTTATATAAATTAAATGTGGAAATAATAGCTCAAAAGGAGAGATGGTCTCAAAGTTTAAGTTCTTTGAGTCTTTCTTTTAAAGATAGCACTGCCAAGGACTTGAAAGATGGGAGAAACAAAGGGAATAAACAGTTTACAGGAAAAAAAATCTTCAAATCTATATTACAAAATGCTTTGGTTTGAACCCGCCGCCCTCACTATATGGGGCTGGCGCCTTACCGACTGAGCCACAGGTGCTGCTCAGCTCCATCTTTTAATAGAAATAATATCCCCTACCTCACTGGATTATTTCAGAACCAAGTAGGACAAAATTGTGGGAGAGGACTAAATGTGCCTTAACTTCTCGGAGCCTGGGGCTATTGCAATGCAAAGGAAAGAAGCCAGAGTTAGTGAGCAGGTGGCCCAGACCAGTTGCAGTGGCCTGTGGACTAGATAAGAGTGGGTTCTCTTGCCTGGTACAGTTTTATCTTCTGCTCATGAGGGAAGTGCAGAGTCGACACAAACAGGTGGACAAAGTTACTCTTCAGGCCTTTTCGGTGAAGATTTTCAGCCACAATTTGGCTAACAAAATTCTTGCCTGTGCCAGCCCAGCCATGTAAGGAAAGGGTCAATGGTTTCTTGGGACTTTTGTTGTTCCTGAAGCCAGTCAGTGCCTTGAGAATCACTTCCGTGGCCACATGCTGTCCAAACAGTTTCTCCTCCAAATCCAGCTTGAGGGCTGCAGGAGCCAGCCCAGAACAGAGAAAGAACACATATTAAAAATGCACCAGAAAAGCAGCACTTTGACAACTGGCCAAAGTGAGAGGTACAGATTAGCGAGGGATCCAGCCAAACCCCAGGAACAACAGTGAGGCAGAGTCAATGCCACTTCCAAGAAAATGCATTCTGGGAATGTTCTTTACACTGAAGTATCTGATAAGGAAGCAAATGTAGTCGTTCATTCAAGGATGAACTATCTCTTGACTGAGCTGCATGCTATTTCCCCAGTCACCCCTGATGGCTGGTAAAGAAAACCAAGGAGCAAATGTGTGTGGGCCTTCTGGGTCATGCCACATGTCTGAAACCTACTTAACAGGCGCATACGAGCTGGTTATGCTACTTCAGTTTGTTCGCACAGTAATCCCAAGGCGCTGCTTCCAGGGCTGGGGTCCGGACCGACCTCCCGCGAACGATTCCCGGGCTGGCCCCTCCGTCCCCCCGCCCACCCTGCTCGGGATGACTGCTGTCTGGCCGCCGCGCGCCTCGCGTCCCGGGACCCGGGACCCGGCTCCCAACCCGTGCGCCCCTGCCGTACCCGAGGCGTTGAGGGGCTGCTCCTCGCGGCAACACTCGGCGAAGCGGCAGTAGACGTCCTTGTAGGACAGGAAGCCGGTGAGGGCCGACACGGCCCCGATGGCGATGCCCACGCTGATGGGCTCAAACGCCGTCACCACTCGGGCCGCCAGCAGCAGCAGCAGCAGCACCGAGGCGCCCGGGAACCGCTCAGCTCGTAGCATCCCACCCCTTAGCAGCCCCCCACTGCAAACGAGCCCCGCTCCCGCGCGGCCCAACCAAACTTCCTTCTGCGTCACTTCCGCCCCGCAGGCCCACCCACCTCGGGCGCGGCCACGTGAGTGAGGGGCGGAGACTCGGGGCCGCGCGCCGCCATCGGTGTGAGTGGCGCGAAGGTGTGTGGTGAGTCTCAGGCTTCAACGCGACCCCGCCGCGAGCTCGTTTTCTTACGACGGCCTCAGAGCCTACGGATGTTGCCTTGTCGCCCCTCGCTCCACCCCCGGAGCGATAAGCAGCGTTCTCAGCTCTGCCCACCTGCCTGAAACAGTCGCCGAGCGCTGTGGGTGCTGGGCCCTAGGCTGGCCCGGTGTCCACCCTCGGCCCGGAGGTCCCTGCAGTCCGCGCGTCCCGGCGCGGGCCGCGACGCAGTCGGTGTCATGAACTAATTTAAATGACGTCTGCGTGTTTTTTATAATCCTCTCCTTTAATTAACTACTTAACTTCTGAGTTGGCTCCCAGAAATGGTGGATTTTCTGCAAGGCAAAGGAGTTGCGATTCTGAAGGCCCAGGGCAGACTTCCTGAGCCCAGACTCCCCATCCCAAGTCTCATATCCCTCCTTTTTTTTTTTAATTATTGTTTTTTATTAAATCATAACTTTGTATGTTGATACATTTATGGGGTTCAGTATACTGCTTTGATATACAATGTAAAATGCTTACATTGAACTAAGTAACACGTCCATCACAATACTCACTTTTCTTTTTTTTTTTCTGCAGTTTTTGGCGGGGGAGGGGGGGTTTGAACCCGCCACCCCCGGTATATGGGGCCGACTCCCTACTCCTTGAGCCACAGGCGCCGCCCTATACTCAATTCTGAATAGTTTTTTTTAGTTATTTTTTATTAAATTAAATAACTTTATACATTGATACATTTATGGGGTGCAGGGTACTGCTTCAATATACAATGTGAAATGCTTACATTGAACTAAGTAACACATCCGTCACAATTACACACATTTCTTAATAGTTTTGAAATGTACCATTGCATCATGCACATTAGGCGAGGTCCCCCTAAATACTCTCACTCCTCCCATATTTCCCTCCCCTCCTTTCTCTCTCCTCTTCCTTTCTACTTTCTGGACTATAGGTATTTTTTGCCATTCATATGAATGTGTAGGCAATGATATATTGATATCATAGTAGTATTGAGTACATTAGATACTGTTTTTTTCAATTCTTGAGATACTTTACTAAGGAGAATATGTTCCAGTGCCATCCAGGTAAACAAAAGATGTGAAGGCGCCATCTTTGTTATGGCTGTGTAGTATTCCATGGTGTACGTATACCACCATTTGTTGATACATTCATGGGTGAATGGGCACTTGGGCTGTTTCCATGTCTTGGCAATTATGAATTGGGCTGCAATAAACATTCTGGTGCATATGTCTT
Source organism: Arctocebus calabarensis (assembly GCA_963573935.1). Taxonomy (NCBI): domain Eukaryota; kingdom Metazoa; phylum Chordata; class Mammalia; order Primates; family Lorisidae; genus Arctocebus; species Arctocebus calabarensis. The sequence continues at coordinate 29,896 of CAUYON010193583.1, read as the reverse complement.
TGTTGTAAAATAGCTTTTCATCATCTGGGTATGTACCTAGTACAGGAATTACAGAATTGAATGGTAGGTCTACTTTTTATCCCTCTTTTTAAAGGCATATTCTCACATCTTTCATATTAAAAATTCTCTTCTTTCTTGGCAATCCTGGGAGTCTCAATAATTGGATGTTTGTGTGATGAGCCACTAGACCTTGGAGGAAATCCCCCTGAGGGTTTTGATAAAGCTGGGGCAGGGAAGGCTTTTGGGAACTAAGGGTTTAGCCCAGCAAAAAAGGAGGAGTAGAGTGATCTACATAGAGAACCGAAGTGCCAATTTGAAGAACTGAAAGTATTTCACATGGTGGAAGATGGTGAGAGATGGAGATGGAGAACTAGAAGAGACAGGAAGATAATGGTCATGCCAATGCAGAAAGGAATCTAGCTTTTGTTCTGGGGATACTAGGAAGCCACAGAAGATTTTATGCCGTGAACAACCTGGTGAAATCAGAGATCATTCTGGTTGCAGTATTCACAGACAGAGGACAGGAAATCAGTGAGGAGGCTGTTGTGTTACTGATAGTTCTGCCCTTGCCCCCAACACTGAATCAGTGAGAACCAAGAACAAGGACAAGTGGTTTGAGGAAAAGGAAAGAGAAACATTAATTTGCTGGCAAATGAGGGTGTCAGACTATCTCCAAAGACTACAATCCTACCTTTAAGCAGAAAAACCTAGCTTTTAAAAGGTGGGGGTGTGGTATGGTGGCAATTGGGCTTGGGTCTGCCAGTGTCACGTGTCCTGGCTTTGGGGTATTATTGTTCAGCTATAATTGTTGGTTTCCATAGACTTTGATCTTGTGACAATTCTGCTGAACCATCTCCTGTGGTTTAAGATATTAGAAAACAAACAGTAAAAACATTTTTCTGTCCCTTTGATTATGGGCCTCAGAAAGGAATATGCAGATTTTTATTCCCCAAAAGGATGGTGAACAGGATTAAAGAAACAACCCATAAAACATTTCATTGCTCTTTTTCAGACTTCACCTCTGTTATAATTTGTCCAGGTAACAGCCTTGACCCAGGCTTTGCCAAAATCGGTGGAGTTCACCCATCAGCCAATCTGTCCACAAACATTTAATGAACACTGGCTCGGTGTAAGACCCAGTCCTGCTGTATCTGGGGACCACAGCAGAGAAGAGGGCAGACATGGTCCCCTGCCCTCACAGAGTTCTCAGCCTACTTTAAAAATAAAAACCATTCTTTCTGAATATTGTTGATTTGAGGTTTGAGCTTTTGATTTCCACCCCACCACCCACTATGTGGAAATTGTTTTTATATTTTTTACTTCATAGCCAACCTTGATATCATTTGCATTTAATCTATGTTTGTTTTGATTGATGGATATTTTACTTTAATTCTTTTTTTTATTTTAAGGAATATGAGCCGAAGTTTCATTTGTTCACTTCTTGCATTTGAAGTACTCTTTGATGACATCCTTGGTCTGAGATTCTTTGCCATAGTCCTTAAGAAGGACACAAATGCAACCAGCCACTTTCTTGGGCTTCTCTTTGTCAAGCTTCTTTTTGTCAATTTTACAAAGACCTCCCTGTTCCCCTAGTTTCTTGTTGTCATCAACCTTCATTAGGTTGATTTGGTGTTCAACACAAAGGGCCTCCACCAACCTGACTTACACAGGCTCAGCACAGTTGGATGTAAGCACACAAAGATGGGCGTGGCACTTATCTAAGGCTTTAGCAGCTTCGCGGATGCCATGTGCAAGGCCATTTTGGATGAGGGTAGTCTTCAGCACCTTCTGTAAAGCAGAGGTAATGTCCATCATACCTCCAGCAGCAATGCCTTCTACCTTCCTTGGTCATGGCACTGGGTCAAGGGTGAAACTAAATCTTTTCTTTTTTGTTTTTGTGAGTCAGTGTTTCGCTCTATTGCCCTGGGTATTGCCATGATGTCAGTCCAGCTCACACACAACTCCTGGGTTCAAGTGATCTTCCTGTCTCAGCCTCCCAGAGTGCTGGGATTACAGGCATGAGCCTGGCCTAGCCAGGTATTTTCTTATCCCATCTAGGAAGGATTAACTGAGATTCTTCTACCTTTAAAGGTCTAAAAAGAAATATTTACCTTTTATTATCTGTGAGGGCCACTACTGGTAAGATTTCACTTGCATAACAAGACCACCTTTGCTAAGACTGGTTTTGCCACAATCTCAGCCCCATTCCTTTTTTTTTTTTTTTTTTTCTGTTTTTGGCTGGGGCTGGGTTTGAACCTGCCACCTCAGGCATATGGGGTCGGCACCACGATTCTTTTGCCTCAGCCTCTTGAGTAGCTGGGACTACAGGCACCTGTCTTTTTTTATTGCAGTTTGGCCAGGACTGGGTTTGAACCTGCCACCCTTAGTATATGGGGCCGGCGCCCTACCCGCTGAACCACAGGCACCACCCTTGCCCCATTCTTTATAAACTTCTATACTTCACTGGGAGGTTGGATCTTCATTTTGAAGACCCCCATACATTCACATTAAATAGATTTGTAACCATTTCTCCTACTAATCAATCTGCCTTATGTCAGTGATTTATGTGGCAAGACTATTGGTGCCTACATGATCTCCAACCTGGAAGTTTTGTGTTTTGGAAACACATTCAAGTAAAGGACTCTCTCTACTGGGTTCCCAGCCCAACACGGCCCCTGAATCAGTCCTCTGGTGAGATTGGGAGAAGAGCTGAGACCCCATGCAGCTTGTAAGCACCCAAAGGATGGCAGGTACGGGGTGGGGTGAGTTCACTCGAGGGGGCCGGCCACAGGAATCTGGGTCAGAGGTGTCTAATGCAGTGGTTCTCAACCTTCCTAATGCTGCGGTCCTTTAGTACAGTTCCTGTGGGTCACGACCCACAGGCTGAGAACCACTCGTCTAATGGCTCTGGCTGGGGGCATCTAGGACCCACCTCACCCACCAGAAGGCGTGGCTGTGGGTCTGGGCTCTCTCCCCTCCAGCCCCAGAAGGCTTTGTGGGTCTCCTCCTCAGGTGATCAGCAGTGGTGGTAATAAGGGCAACACAACAGAAAACGGAGAACTCACAGCACTTTAGTGAGCACAGCAAGTGCCAGGCGTGCTCTCTGCGCGTTCACACGGAGCTCCTATGAGGTGGCGTGATAAGATACGGGTATGGTCTTTACCCCTGGTTCCTGGCACAGAGCTTTCAGGTTCACTGACTCTTCTATCATCTCCAATTTACTGTTGAGCTTGTAGGGGTTCAAGGCCACCTTGAGCTTGTAGGGGTTCAAGGCCAAAACAGTGAAGTTTCAGACAGCTGTCTGCATCCGTGGTTCTTTGGGGTGCTCTTGACTCAGGAATGATGAGACACCCCAAAGGAAGACAAGTGTGAAAGAAAGTTTATTAAGGAAAAGAAAACAAAGTAAGAAAGTAGATTTATAAAGCAAGATAGATTCACCATGGACAACTAATGGGCCTCCAATGTTGTGACAAAAAAGAGCCATGGGAGTGAGCTGTAACCTGTCCAGTCTATGCTAACTCCCGATAGTTCTTGTCAAATGACAAAAATACAACTTATTTATTATTTATTTAATGACTGAGTCTTTTTTATTTTAGAGACAGTGTCTCACTTTGTCACCCTTCGGTAGAGTGCTGTGGCATCATAGCTCACAGCAACCTCCAGCTCTTAGGTTTAGGTGATTCTCTTGCCTCAGCCTCCCGAGTAGCTGGGACTACAGGTGCCCACCACAACGTCCAGCTATTTTTTTGTTGCAGTTTGGCCAGGCCAGGTTTGAACTCACCACCCTCAGTATATGGGGCCAGCTCCCTACTCACTGAGCCACAGGTGTCACTTAGTGACTGAGTCTTAATGCTGTTTCCCCAGGCTAGAGTACCATGGTCTCAGCCTCGCTCACAGCATAGCCCTCCTGGGCCCAAGCAATCCTCCTGTGGCAGCCTCCTGAGCAACTGGGCCAACAGGCAAGAGCCACAACATGCCTGGCTAATTTTTCTATTTTTAGTAGCAATGAGGGGGCGGGTCTTGCCCTTGCTCAGAGTGGTTTCAAACTCCTAACTCAAACGATTGTTCGGCCTTGGCCTCCCAGAGTGCTGGGATCACAAGTGTGAACCACTAGGCCTAGCCAGCGAATTTAAAGATTTTTTTTTCCTTTTTTAAAAAATTTCAGATTGATATGAGGGAACATATGATTAAGTTATTGTTTGCGTTTGTTAGGTGAAGTCCGAATTACGGTTGAGTCCTTCATCCAGGTAATGCGCCATATACCCCTACGTTGTGCCCCGTTGGGTGGGAACTTACCAAGATTAAAGATCTTTATTGGCTTCATTTGTGATTCTGAAATTCTGTAAAATAGAATGGGTTCCAAAGAGTAGAGCAAAGGAGGTTGGATTCATATGGCGGAAGAATGCATCAGAGTTACTTTCCTGGAAAGTAGCAGGAACAGGGACACGGCAATAGAGAAATAACTGATTCGTTAACATCAGGTCACCTTTTGTTGTAAGAATTAAATTAAAGCAGAGGGGCCAACCAGTGGCTCACACCTATGATCCTAGCACTCTGGAAGGCCACAATAGGAAGATCGCTTGCACTCAGGAGTTTGAGACCAGCCTGAGCTAGAGTGAGACCCTGTCTCTACTACAAATAGAAAAATTGGCCAGATGTGGTGGGAGGCACCTGTAGTCTCTGCTACTCAGGAGGCCGAGGGAGAAGGATGGCTTGAGCCCAGGAGTTGAGGTTGCTGTGAGCTATCACTGTGCTTCTGTAATGCAGCCTGGGCAACAGACTAAGTGAGACCATCTCTACAAAACAAAAACACCTGCAACAAAACAACAACAAAACCCCAAGTGCTTGTAAAGATAGGGAGAAAAGAGAACTCATACGCTATTGGTTGGAATGCAAACTAGTACAGCCACTACAGAGAACTGTCTGGAGGTCCCTCAAAAAACTACAAATAAAGCTACCATATGATCCAGCAATCCCACTACTGGGAATTTATCCAAAGGAAAAGAAATCACTATCTTGGAGAGACACCTGCACCTGCCTCCGCTATTCACAATAGGCAAGATATGGGGCCAACCTAGGTGTTCAACAACAGGTGTGTGGATAAGGAAAAATATGACATAATATACACCATGTACTACTGTTCAGCCATAAAAAAAGAAGGCAATCCTGTCATTCTCGGTAACCTGGATGGAACTGGAGGACATTACGTGAAGTGAAGTAAGCTGGGAGCAGAAAGTTAAACGCTCTATGTTCTTACTCATGTGCAAGCTAAAAATAGTTGATTTCATAGAAGTAGCAAGTAGCACAGAGGATACCAGGGGCTGAGATGGGCAGTGGGAAGGAGGGAGAGGGAGAGGTTGCTTACAGGACACACAGTCACAGACGGATAGGAAGAGTCAGGTCTAGCGTTGTATACCACAGTAGGGTGATCAGAGTTAACAGCTTATAGTTTCAAACAGCTAGGAGGGATACCGAATGTTCCCAACCAAAGAAATGTTTGAGATGACGGATATACTAATTATCCCAAACGTATGGAAACGTCACTCTGTTCCTCAAAAATACGTATAATTATTTGTCAATTAAAAACATAAAGTAAAATTTGAAAAAGTCCCAGTGGGGCAGAAGTGCTCAAATGACTATATGTAAAATGGATAAATTACCCATTCTATATCCATGAAAATATTTGGAGCAATAGAATAATTCTGATGCAATAATAATTTTGAAGCAATAAAATAGCGTCTGCAAGAAAAGCAGAAAGATATAGTGAAATTTGAAAGTGGATCAGATCTATGAACATTGTGCTAAGCCAGTCACAAAACCCAAATCCTCGTATGAGGTCCCTGGAGCAGTCAAGACTCAGAGACGGAAAGGAGGGTGGGGCTTTCCAGGGCGGGGGTGGGGCCGTGGGGAGTCAGTACTTGGTGGGGACAACTTCAGTTTACAGGATGAAAAGAGCTCTGGAGATGGATGGTGGTGATGGTTGTACAACCATGTTAATGTTAATGCCACTCAACTGTACACTTACAAATGCTTAAAAATGGTTAGGATGGTAAGATTTGTGTCACGAATATTTTGCCACAGTTAAAAATTTAAAAAGAGATTTTTTAAGTCCCTCTGACCATGAACCTGTGAGTGTTAAAATTCTAGATTGAGTCATCGTTCCTTTGATTACCACATACCAAAATAGTACCAATACATGCATTTTGTTTATTTATTTGCAGTTTTGGCCGGGGCCGGGCTTGACCCCACCACCTCCTGTATACAGGGCCCAGCGCCCTATTCTTTGAGCCACAGGCACCACCCAACCAACATGTGTATTTTCTAAAACTTTGATTCTCACTTGTGATTCTCACTTCCCGAAAAAGAAAAACTTTGATAAACATTCAGTACGTCTCTGGGTGTGGTGGCTGCAGCGTAAGGGCCTCACTGATGCCCTAGATACTATTTCCTCCCTAGTAGGGGTTAGGGCTGGTGACTGAAAGCTGGCCTTCCTTCCCATAGCCAGAGAAAGAAGACTGGGAAACACCAGGTGGTTCATTTTGGGAAGGAATTCAGTGGGACTGAACATCTGGAAGTGGGCTTCCTCCCCCATTCATGTTGTTGCCTGGCCACTCTATGACCACCTGGGGTCAGCTTCCTGCAGTGTCAGGCTCCTTCCTACTTAAGCCAAGAATCCTTTGATGCTCTGGGACAGGGTCAGTGTTTGGCCCAGGTGTGCACTAATCAGGCTGAAACCTGCCTGACCACAGGCTGCCAGTGCCCCTGAGCTGGCCCCTGCATGCGTGTCCCCACGCTCCTCAATCCCACCTGCCCCTCTTGGTCAGGTAATGACCTTCGGAATCCATAGCTCTCATCCGCTGGCATTGTCTGATTATGCAAAATAGTGGCTTCCTATGGCTGCTTGTGGAGGTGATGCCTCTTGCCTACTCCGGGCTCACATTTCCCTGCACCAAGGCCACACTGAAGCTGGGATCTAGAGAGATGGGGGCTGGGCGTGGGGTAGGAGGTGAGTCAGAAACTTTGCTCTGTGGAAAGGCACAGCGGCGGGATGTTGCTGAGCTCGCTGAGAGTTCTGGACCTGCGGGGTCCTCCAGGGCCCAGGACAGCCTTCCTCCAGGTGTCCACATCCTGCTTTCTCTCTGGCAAGGACCTGGAAAATGGATTCAATCCCGATGTAGTTCTGCACCTATAGGATCAATCGCTGAACAACTCGTTTGCCAGAGGTCTCAGCCTTTGAATGAGGTAGACTTTTTCAGACACTTCTTCAGAGAAAAGCCTGGACTCTGTTAGGCAAGATGATTTGTACATACCTTTCAGTGGCTTTTTTTTTCCTTTCAAGAAACTAATTCTTTTATTTTTTATTTAATTTAATTTAATTTTTTTTTTTTTTTTTGTAGAGACAGAGTCTCCCTTTATCGCCCTCGGTCGAGTGCTGTGGCGTCACACAGCTCACAGCAACTTCCAACTTACTGGGCTTAGGTGATTCTCTTGCCTCAGCCTCCCGAGTAGCTGGGACTACAGGCGCCTGCCACAGCGCACGGCTATTTTTCTGTTTTGCAGTTTGGCTGAGGCCGGGTTTGAACCCGCCACCTTCGGTATATGGGGCCGGTGCCCTACTCGCTGAGCCACAGGCGCCGCCCTTTTTTTCTTTCTTGAGACAGAGCCTCACTTGGTTACCCCTGATAGAGCTGTGGCATCACAGCTCACAGCAACCTCCAACTCTTGGGCTTAAGTGATCCTCTTGCCTCAGCCTCCCGAGTAGCTGGGACTCCCGGATCCCACCACAACACCCGGCTGTTTTTAGAGACGAGGTCTTGCTCTGGCTCAGGCTGGTCTCAAACCTGTGAACTCAGGCAGTCCACCCTCAGCCTCCCAAGTGCTGGGATTGCAGGGAGAGCCAGCGCGCCTTTCAGTGGCTTTCGGTTTCCCTCCTCAGCAACCACACTGCCCAAACCTGGCGGTGGGTAGGGGAGGGGCCTTAGCCTCTCTCACCCCCCTTTACACCGGCCTCAGGGGTCCCAGAGCTTACCCCTCATGTCCCCAGGGTGTATTTGCTTAGCTGCCTTGTCACTTCAGCTGTGGTGGCTCCAACCCTGGAGTAGGAGAGTGCCTCCCGCGTTTGTCTCCACAGTAGCCCAGTGACTGATTCCGCCTCCCGCATCCTCCTCAGCGTCTGTTACTCACCCACCCTGCCTGGTTCCCAGCTGTGCCATCAGCTGAGGTTCTTTGTTCCAAGCTGACCCTGACTTGGACTTTTCTAGGACTTGTCAGAGGAATGCAGGTGACTCATGAAAATGTAAAAAAAATGCTGACTGATCACATTTGGGGAGGAGCAGAGCCCCAGGGGGAGCTGTATGTAAGGCTCAGTGACAGAAGCTTGGGGACCTTGTTGCTTAGGCACTGCAAGGTCCCCTGCTCATGGGAAAATCAGGTTCGGCAACTTCACCCACCTGTGTGCCTGGGTCCAATTTCAACTTGGTGGGGAGAGGGTCTGATCAGGTCAACTAGCCACGGGCTGAGGGATTGTGAGTGGGTCCCTCATCCCCAGTTTGTGCGGCTCTACGTGCTTATATAACATTTTGTTTCCTTGAAAGTATGAATATTTCCTGATTTGTCATTTGATAACTTATCCCAAATTTGCCACTGAAATCCATGGAGGATGAGAAGACGGCAAATGGATAGAAGCCTCCTGACCCCTCGCACAGTGCTCTCTGGACGGCCTGTGCACGCCTGAAGCACACCACCTGCCCCTCCCCTCACTATACAATGACCCTGACTTCCCTGCTGTAGGGGAGGAGCCTGTGCCCCAGTCACCCTCTTTTTAAGAAGTTAACTTTTAAAAATAAAATGATATATATTTCAAATTGACAAAAATTAGTATCACTTGTAGTATCTTAAGACAAATTGCCCTTGCATTGAGTGCAGGGAAGGGCCTGTGGTTTTTCTTTTTGATTAACTGCTGTTAACACTGTCTCCAGACAGCTGAGGGACTGTCATCTCTTCTTTAGCCATCATCAGGTGCTACAGCTCTCACAGGACAATGCTGAAGTTATGTGAATTCTGGTATCTTGCTGGTGCCAGTTGGCTCTTGAGTTCACTTCTACATTGGAACAATTCCATATTGATTTCTGTTACAAGTCTTACGGAGGGTGCTGATTCTGGGCATTTATGTCTATATTCTATATCAAGACAGCACATTTGGTTTTCATAAGTTGTGTGAGCCTGTGGTGGCTACTGTCTGTCACTGTGGCTGGAAGGTCAGCACCTCCCTCACCCTACCCATTCCCACTCCCCTTTATCGATCACTGCTCTCTTGGAACACTGCCTACAGGCTTCAACTGATGACCCGAAAACGTTCAAAACTACTGGCCGGGCTCCTCCAGGCCATCATAAATTGAAAAGGACCCAGGACAGGCGTGGAGGGGTTATTTGGCAGGGGGTAGGGCTATGCACTTTGGTTTCACAGCCGACTCAGACTTTCAGGACCAGAGACAGCGCCCCTGGCCACACCTGTATCCCAAGGAGCCCTGGGCGCTGGAAGGAGGGGTGTCGTGGTGCTGGAGGACCGGGAAACTGCCCAGGGCCAGGAGACATGTGCTCACGTCAAAGGGGTGCCAGAGAGCTGCAGGACTGAAGACTCAGTTCAAATCCCAACTCTGTCGTTATCTGTAATATTCGGGTAGTTCCAAAAAAATGACTTAGAAAAATCTCAAAAGCCTACATTATTAATATGTCAGCTGTTTACATTAAGCTTATCCTCAGCCGAATTTTAGGGTCTGTATTACTCAAAGGGCCCCTTGTGGGTTATATGGATTTGGAGTTCTCCTTTTTTTCATGTTTGCCGTGGTTCGAGAATTCACAGTTTATTTCTATGCAGTCTTTTTTTTTTTTTTTTGTCTTGATAACAAGTCTCACTGTGTTGCCTAGGATAGAGTGAGCCTCGCTCACAGCTCCTGCCTCAGCCTCCCAAGTAGCAGGGACTATAGGCACCTGCCACAATGTCCAGCTCATTTTTCTATTTGTAGTAGAGATGGGGTCCTGCTCACCCAGGCTAGTCTCAAACTCCTGATTTCAAGGAATCCTCCCACCTTGACCTATCGGACTGCTGGGATTATAGGCATGAGCCACTTTACCTGGCCTATGACATTTTAATGGTTATAGAATATCACCTGTGTTTTCAGGCAGCTTTGTTGAGATGTAATTATCATAAACAAACTGCACATGTGTGAAGTGTACAATTTGATAAGATTGACATGTGTATATACCCACAAAACCATCTGTACAAATGAGGCAGTGAGCACTCGTCTACTGGTGGTCACACCCCCAAAGAGTCATTTTGCAATCATTTCCTCTAATCTCCCCATCACCGATCTTCCGTCACTATAGATTAATGTTTTTTCTATACTAATAAATATACTAAGAACACTATTACTGTATGTTCTTCTATTTTATTTATTAAGTGTCTGCTAGGAGCCAGGTTCTGGGCACATGACGGTCATTCTCTTGTTTAATTCTAAAGCAGCCTGTGAGGCGGCAGCAGGAATTTCCACTGGCAGAGGTGATGAGCATCACATGAGTAGAAAGCAGTGAAGCCAGGAAGGATGCTTGGCCCGTGTGACGCCCGACCTTGCTCAACCTCTCTGTGCCTCAGTGTCCTCATCTGTAAAATGGTTGCAACAGGTGTCTCTGCCTTGTGGAACTGTCTGAGGGTCACTGGGATGCTGAGTGTGGAGGGCTCCTCCGCAGAGGGCTTGGACAGGACAGACCAGTAAACAAGTGGTTGTGGTGTAGGATAGACATGAAGGAGGAGATTGGGGGAGGGTTGATGTGAGAGGCACTTCTAGAAAGTTCTCTCCTTGAGCCCTGGACCACTATTGCCCTTTCTACTTTTGTTGGAAATGCACTCATCCATCTCCTTGTGGCCGAGGGCTTCCTCCATATCAGGCACTGGGATTCCACAGCGAATCAGAAGGACTTGGAGCCACCCACCGGGGATCCCCTGTGGTCAACGCCTGGGGGAAGAGGGCCAAATCCCTAGGGCGGTACTAGTAAACATTCCCCCACTTTATCCCCCCAAGCTTCCTTCCTCCAAGTTCTACCAACCTCATCAGACACTGACCCGCCGCCCCACGGAGAATTCTTTAGGAATGCGACATTGTTGAAATGCACCTGGAGGATAGTGCCACACTGCAGCTGCTGGGCCACAGCCTCCCGAGCACGCTTCCTGTTCTTGGGCACACACCGCTCGGCCATCCGGCTACTGTTCACTGATCAAGTGCCACCTCCAGCCCCAAACCAATCTCAAACTGATGGCCAACAGCCAGGCTTGGGAATGCCTGATCTGAAACCCGCCACACCACTACAGGCTAAGGTGATTTTGGCCGCCATCCATTTTCAGTCGAGACCTGATCGTTCACTTGTGAATTCTCTGCAGAACATGGTTAGCCCAAAGCTGGGTGCTTCTCCCCCTGGGGCCGGTCCTAGTGGGGTATGAACTTGAGGGCTGTTAGCCCACCCAATAAGCAAAACATAACGGGGAAAGGAAATATGCCAACCAAGTTGATCATATACTGCCAAGGCCAAATCCAAGGTCGGAGAAGGAGGTTAATGGATTGCTACCACAGCGACTTTAGATGTTAAGTAAATGAGCTGGATTAGGCAGAAAAAGGGAACTGGATTCTGAGGCCCATGGGAATCTCACAGTACCCAGGTGCTGGGGGACCAGGAAGGACTTGACCCAGGACCAGAGACCCTCCCCTTTCCCTGCCATTCCCTCTCCCCTCCCTCCCTTCTCCTCTCCCGTCATCTTCTCTCTGTGGATCTGCCCCATTTTCTGCGTATCAGCAAGTTCTCCTTCTTTCAGGAAGCTGAGCAGCAGCATGAAACTCTGGAAAGACCACTCACTATCCTCTCCCCCCAACCCCCACAATCCCAAGTCCAAAGTCCCAGGGAAGGGATTTGGTTGACCCAGCTTGGGTCTGGCGCCCCACTGATCTGGTCATCTTTGGCTGGGGTGGGGGCAGCACCACACAGAATGAATGTGGCTGCTCCATTGCCATTACATCAATGAGCACAGGGCGGTTACTAATACGTATCCTCCCACACGGACTGGCTTCTGTGTGCCACACTCCCCTTCTCCCATTAGTGCAGGTGACATGGAGATGGCCACTGATGCTCAGAAGGTACAGACCAAACTCTCTTACCTCCCGCTCTCCCCAGTACAAAGTCTCCGTGCTTGCCAGGTGACTCTTGCTTTGCAAAACAATCCTGCTCAGTCCTTAGTTTGTTCATTCATTCACTCAACTACCTGTTCTTCGAGCACCAATATATGTGCCAGGAACTGTGCGAACGAGATCAGTCAGGGACCTCCTAACCTCCTCTAACCGTGCTGTGATGGATAGACAATGAACAAAGGAACAATGCCACCACTATGGTCATTTAAGAGGTAATGAATGCCAACAAGAAAAAAATCCAGGTGCTGTGCCAAAGTGTCTCTCTGCTCTCTCCCAGGCTGTGGGCCCCTCATAGGAAGCCACAGTGATCTTCTCTTTTGTACCCTCCAGGATTTAGGGCAGTGCTTTGGATATGGCAGGAAAAGGGAGGTGTCTTGTCAGTAACTGGGAGGGGTCTGAGATTTTGCCCACGAGTTAGCCTGCCAATTTCATAGAGGCTGGCAAAGACACAAGCCTCCTGAATCAGAGACAAAGAACATTATTACTTGTGGCACAACAGATGCCAACAGAGATTGATGAAATGAATAGATGGTCAGAGGCTCTTCTGTCCCAAGCTACATACCCAGAAAATGTCAGTCCCCCAGCTTGGTGTGAGAGTTAGGGCGGAAGAGCCCCTGAAGTCAGTTAAAGAGTTAGGGTGGAAGACAAGATCAGTTTGGCAATATCTGGTGAAATGGAGAGGTGTGTGCCCTGCAGCCCAGAAGTTCCCCTCTTCAAGTCTTTATTATGTTCCGGCACACATACATAATGAAAGGATTATTACAGCTCACTGGGGCTTGAGGAGGCTGGCTCGCTCACTGGCCCACCGCTCTGCCTGCCTCCGGCCCACCTGTAACCTTCATGCCAAGGAGGGCGCAGAGCCCTGGCCTCTAGGAACCCATACCTCTGCACAAGGAGACAGATTCAAGGATGATTGTTATAGAGCTATTTATAACATTGAACATTGAAATCAAACCTCATTTCCCATCACTAGGGGAAAGGGTACACAAACCATTGTTTAGTCCTGTCATGGAATATTACATGGAAGTTAAAAATGGATGCATGTAAACATGTGTATCAGTTACGTGTAAGTCTAGGAGTCATAGTAAAAAGCAAAAGTAGGAAGAGGTCCCATACGCACGGTATGCCACACATTTGTGTGGGCACAGACGTGTCATTCAAGTAAAAACAAAACGCAAAAGGAATTGATGTACTTCAACTTAGGCACAGAGATGACTTTTGAGAAGGAAGGTCAAAGTGATGGGGCTTGAAGCTTTCATTTTATTAAAGACACAAAGACCTGAAGCAAATACAGTAGAACCTCTGTAAGTCGACCACCCAACAGACTGTGACAAACTGGTCAACGTACAGAGATGGCCAACATTAGGAACTAGGCCTACTGCCTTGATAATTACATGTCAGTCTATGGGAATTAGGTCAACTTAAGGACATGGTCAAAGTGGGGAGGTGGTCAACTACAGAGGTTCTACTGTAAAGCAAAATATAACATCTGTTAAATCTGAGTGGAGAGTAAATGGAAAGCATGTTATATAGACAAATCTGGAGAACCTGGTCTCTGGTGACCTGGGGAATGTTGCTATTTTTGTCTGCCAGAGAAACCATTAATTTTCCCCCCAACCAGTCCTACCAGGGGCCTCTCAGAAGAAGGCCCATGTACTTCCACGTTTGACCACTAGATGGAACCAGAACACAGAGTTAGAAATGGGTGACCTGAGGCAGGGATGCGAGATCCCTCCAAGCCACGTGACGCTGGGAAGCATTAGTTTTTGCAAGAGGGAAGCAGAGACAGAATTTGAGAAAGTGAGAAGTAGGTAAAGGCAGAAAAACAGCGGCAAGGTAACAAAAGGACTCCCAGTTGAAGTGGACCTACCATTCACAGATGTTGGTAATGCACCTATTTTCTAGTCCTCAAAATTATTCAAGATGTACTTATAAATCAACAAGGGGTTCAGGGAAACTCTGGGCCTCAGTTTTCTGTTATGTAAAGTAGGGAGAATAGTAGTATCTATTCCATAGGAATGTTGCAGGATGACCTGAGATTACGTGCTTGAATCCCTTGGCACATAGTAGGGCTTTGACAAGTGGTAGAAACTGCAGACCCTAAGGCCCAAACTGTTCTAAAGTAAGAAATTCTGGGAGCAAGGTTGAGGTTTTGAACCAACAGACAGAGTCCCACTGTGCCTCTCTGGATAGAGTGCCATGGCATCATCTAGTTCACAGCAACTTCAAACCCTTTTTTTTTTTTGTAGAGACAGAGTCTCACGTTATCGCCAGCAACCTCCAGCTCCTGGGCTTAAGCGATTCTCTTGCCTCAGCCTCCCGAGTAGCTGGGACTACAGGCGCCTGCCACAGCGCCCGGCTCTTTTTTTGTTTTGCAGTTCGGCCGAGGCCAGGCTTGAACCCGCCACCTTCGGTATATGGGGCCGGCACCCTACTCGCTGAGCCATAGGAGCCGCCCAACTTCAAACTCTTGGGCTCAAGTGGTCCTCTTTCTTCAGTCTCCCACATAGCCAGGACTACCAGCGCCTGCTATGATGCCTGGCTAGTTTTGCTATTTTTAGTGGCAGGATCTTGATCTTGCTCAGGCTGGTTTCAAACTCCTAAGCTCAATGGATCCACTCAACTCAGCCTCCCGGAGTGCAAGGATTACAATGTGAGCCACTGTATCCAGGCTATGAACAAAATTAATGCTCTCAGGAAGGGTGTCGATTTTCCCTGGTACCTAGTGTTGGAAAAGGAAGGTGGCTAGATGTTTGAGATGGTGAAAGAGGAAGAGCTAGAAATCCTGTCACATCCTAAAGGGGGAGATGACATCATTCATTCCTGCCCTCACTCAGACAAATATTTAGAGAGCAGCTACCCTGTGTTGGCCCTGGGATATGAGCAAGACAGACGCCACCTCTCCTCAGAGGGACTTAACAGCCCATTTAGGGCAGAGCAAATACTTGGTGAGGATTCAAGGGCAAAGATGAGGCAGGGATGAGATCACACAAGGTTAAATCAGGAGGCCTCTGTGCAGCTGGAGCGGGGGGCAGGCCTTTCACACATAAATTTCTTTGAAATTAAAAAAAAAGACCCCCCCTAAAAAAAAGAAATTAAAAGAAAAGAACAAAAACAGGCCATGTTCTATCCCAATGCTAGCTTTTTTTTTCTTTTTGAGACAGAGTCTCACTATGTTGCCCTTGGTAGAGTGCTGTGGCATCACAGCTCACAGCAACCTCAAACTCTTGGGCTTACGTAATTTTATGTGAGCAAATTACGTGAGCCTCCTGGATAGCTGGGACTATAAGTGCCCGCCACAATACCTGGCTATTTTTTTGTTGCAGTTGCCGTTGTTTAGCTGGCCCAGGCTGGGTTCGAACCCATCTTGGTGCATGTGGCTGATGCTGTAACCACTGTGCTATGTGCCAAGCCCCAATGCTAGCTTTTAAAATAACATTACTGAGACATATTCTGCATATCATATAATTCACCTTTTCTGAGTGTGTAATTTAGTGATTTTTAATAAATTTATCAACTTACTATGATGCAACCACCACCACAAGCCCATTTGGAAACATTTTCATCATCCCAATATGATCTCTCATGCACATTTTCTGTAAATTCCTAACCCTGCCCCTGCCCTAGGCAATCTACCTCTGTCTTTATAGTTTGGCCTTTTCTGGCTATTTCAGGTAATTTTTTTTTTTTTTTTGAGACAGAGTCTCATTATGTCGCCCTCAGTAGAGTGCGGTGATGTCACAGCTCACAGCAACCTCTAACTCTTGGGCTTAAGCGATTCTCCTGGCTCAGATTCCCGAGTAGCTGGGACTATAGCTGCCTGCCACAATGCCCGGCTATTTTTTGGTTGCAGTTGTCCTTATTGTTTAGCTGGCCTGAGCCAGGCTCCAACCCACCAGCCTCTGTGTATGTGGCTAGTGTCCTACTCACTGGATTATAGGTGTCACCAAGGGCATAATATTTTTGAGGTTCGCCTATATTGTAGCATTTATCTGTAGCTGGGTCCTTTTTATTGCTGAATAATGTTCTGCTGTAAGAATGCCACGCTTTGTCAGTCCACCAGCTGGTCGACCTTTGGATTATTTCAAATTTTTATCTAGCTCAGCCCAGAAAATTTAAACCTGGGCCTGTGGATGGATTTCACAACTTCTGCTAACCCCTTGAGAAGACATGCAAAATGTGTATGTGTGTGTGTGTGCGCTCATGTGTTTTATGGAGGAAGTTCTGTAGCTTTAACAGAGTATCAAAAGGTACTGTGCCAGGCTGGGGGCAGTGGCTCCCTCCTGTAATCCTATGGGAGCAATCCACTCCGGGAGGCTCAATCCACTCTCTTGAGCCCAGGAGTTTGAGACCAGCCTGAGAAAGAGCCAGAGTCTGTCTTTAAAACTAGCCAGGTGCCCGTAGTCCCAGCTACTATGGAAGCTGAGGCAAGAAAGAGCATTGCTTCAGCCCAAAAGTTTGAAATTGCTGTGAGCTATGGTGCCACAGCACTCTACTGAGGGAACAAAGTAAGACTTTGTCTCAGAAAAAAAAAAAAAAGTACTGTGCCCATCTCCCCCAAACGCTGAGAAGCACAATTCTAAACTAAGTTGATTGGGTGAAGACAGTCTAAATTAGGTGGAGTTATTTATCATTCTAGTCAAAGAATGGGGGTCTTTGTTTGTGAACGTTGCACAGAGCATCTCCTGGTTGAGGATGGAAGGCAGTGGCCAAAGCAATGGCAAAGTGACACACTCCTGAATCAGAGTCCAGGCCGTGCCAGCCCCACGACCATCGGGGTGGGCTCTGAATGTCTGCTTGTACCAGTTCTCCCTGGGACAGCGTCATGAACATGTGCTGAGGTTCTCAGGCTAGCCCATGACAGCTATTTAACACACAAACAGCTCACCTTACCATCCTGAGTGATGCAGGGACCCGAGAGTGGGGCGAGAAGTTCCCAACCCCGTTCCTAATGCAACAATGAAGAAAGACCTTCCTTTTAAGAAAATTGATAGTATTTTATTCTGGGGAAAAAAATTGAATCTACATAAAAGTAGAAAGAATAGATATGACAAACAACCACATCTCCTGCACCCGGACTCTACAAAGTTAATGCTTCCCCATATCAATTCCTCTTTCTCTCCTTTTTTTTCAAATGGACTCCTTTGAAAGCAGTTTGCAAACATTTTAAAATTTCATCCCTAAAGCCTACATCATATGTCTCCTAAGGTTAAGGATAACTCCTGCAAAACCACAATGCTACTATCTTACCCATTTTAATTTCAATACCATAATTTTATGAATTATGCAGTCCACATTAAAATATCTCCAATTATCCCAATAATGTCCTCTAGAATTTTTTTCTTTTTGAAACAGAGTCTCACTATTGCACCCTCAGTAGAGTACTGTGGTGTCACAGCTCACAGCAACCTCAAACTCTTGGGTTTAAGCAATTCTCTTGCCTCAGCCTCCCAAGTAGCTGGGACTACAGGTGCCTGCCACAACACCTGGCTTTTTTTTTGTTGCAGTTGTCATTGTTGTTTAGCAGGCCCAGACCAGGTTTGAACCCACCAGGCCTGGTGTATATGGCTGGCACCCTAACCACTGAGCTACGGGCGCCGAGCCTAGAATTTTTTTTTAAAATCCAAGATCTAATTAAAGATTAAACCTTGCATTTCGTTGTCATGGGAAGTCAAACTGAACTCAATCAAGGTTAATGAACACTGCCAGAACTGGCACTGAGGCACCTGGGGGAAGCTTCATGCATACAGATCTGGTCCCATCCACTGCCCACATTTTAGAGAGAGAGGTGGCATCTCGTCAGAGATCTAAGCTGCCATCACCAGGATTTGGTGGATAAGAAAAGCAAGTTACTGGACATGCATTGACTTGCTCAGGTCCTCGATCTGGGAGAGGCAGAGCTGGGACTGGATGCCAAGCCCAGCTGATTCTGAGCGCCCAGGAGCTGAAGGACCTGCTGTCGTGGCCGCTCTGTGGACCCTGCACCTCCAGTCCTGTCTGGGGCCCAGTCCCGTAGCCCAGCATTCTCTAACCCGTACTGTTGTGTTTGATGTGCGGCTCTGGTCTGCTGCAGGGGGAAGCACCAGAGGCTCCTGGCTGGTGCTTAACAAGTAATACTTTTCAGATGGAGCAACCAGGTGCTGCCAAGAGATCTGAGTACAGGAGGTCCCGAGGGGACACTGGTGGAGGTCCAGAGCCAAGAACAGACTGTGCGGGACAGCAGCGAGACGGTGCCACTCTGGTGCACAGGCTGCCCCTGGGTTTCTCCCCCTGCAGAGCTTCCTCTGCTCTGAAAGGTACCAGGCACGAATGGAGAGTCCGCAGAGTGGGCCAGGCAGCCTCAGGCTGCCACCCGTCACTGCTCACAAGAGAAGCACCCATAACACCCATAACGGGGGTGTATATTTTACAATATATTTTTCAAATTGCAGAAACCTCGCATCCCCATCACCACGGTGAGCGCCGCCTCCCTGCCCAGCACACTGGGTTTGTTTTGGTTCCGTTTTCCCAACTGAGATTTTACATGAATGAATCACTGCATGATGAGGCGCTGTGGTTTTATAGGAGAATATTATTGTTCTTAGGAGATGCTGATTAAATGATCTTAATGCGATTTCATTTGGATAACAGAACAAAACGTACCGTTTTGTAAGCCCCTTTTGTCATTTGGTGATTTATATTTTCCATTTCAGAAAATCTTCATCTGGCCTAAAACAAGGTTTTCTTTTCTCAGTGAACCCGAACTTGCCCTTCACTGCTGGTTTGTGCATGCTGGCCTTCAGCCCAGGGCGTGCATCTCATCCAGGAGTTATGTCCTCGAGGGTCTACTGTGACCCCTTTCGAGACCATGAGCTATCGCAGGGGCTGGGCCAGGTGCCCTGTGGAAAGCCTCACCCTCTGATTTGTCGCTCAGCCTCATCAAGTAGTCCCACTTGTCCCCCCAGGCCCCAACTTCCTCCAAACTGTGAGTTCAAGGGCGGCGGTTGGTGTCGGGTGTCAGCTTGACTGGTGGAGGGAGATGTCTGCACATTAGGTCCGACCTTCCTCTGGGTGTGTCTGTGAGAGCAGCTCTGGGCTCTGGGGGAATGAACATCTGAGTTGGCAGGCAGGACAGAGCAGGTCGCTGGCCATGGGGGAGCACCCAGTCAACTGCAACCTGAAGGCAAAGGCTGAGGAAGAGGGACTGTCGCCCACCTGGGTGCGTGGCCTGGGACATCTGTCTCTGCTTTTGGACAGAAACTTGCACCATCACCCCTCCTGGTCCTCGAGCCTTCAGACTGGGCCTGGAACTACCCTCCCTTTTAGATCTCAAGCGCGCCAATCGGGATCTTGAGGTATCTCAGCCTCCATAAAATTGAAGGAGCCAATTCCTTCCTTCCTCCCTCCCTCCCTTCCTTCTTTTTATTTTTTGAGACAAAAATCTCACTTTGACACCCTGGATACAGTGTCGTAATGGCATAGCTCACAGCAACCTCAGACTCTTGTACTCATGAGTTCTTCTTGCCTCAGCCTCCCGAGTGGCTGGGACTACAGGTGTCCCCTACAACACCCGGCTATTTTTTGTTGCAGTTTGGCCGGGCCGGGTTTGAACCCCCCACCCTCGGTATATGGGGCCAGCGCCCTTCCCACTGAGCCACAGGCGCCGCCCCCTGGTCTCGAACTCTTGAGCTCAAGCAATCCACCTGGCTTGGCCTCCCAGAGTGCCAGGATTACAGGTGTGAGCCACCAGGTCCAGCCTGCAGCCAATTTCTTATGATTAATCTCCCTTTCTCTGTATGACAGACAGATATGTGGGTGTATGAACCTCTTTGCTCCATTTTTATTTCATGTGGAGCTATATCCAACATATATAGGATAGATAGATAGAGATATAGGTGTAGATATGTACCCTGTTGGTTTTGTTTCTCTGGAGAACCCTAAGTAATACACAGAGCAAGGCTGCATGGTACTGTGGTAACAGTTTCCAGTAATATAGCTGTGCATCAGTTGAGGAGGGGTCTCTCCCCCCCCACACACACACCGCCCCTCCTGGTCATGCCCTTGGACATGATGGTCACTGCTACGGCTGAGTGTCCCTCCTTTTAGACCCTTCATGCTGCTTATCCAGATGTGCAGCTTTCTCCATGTGCGAATTGATACAAAGGCTATTACCCTATTTTTTTCTTAATTTCAGATTAGTGTGAGGGTATAAACAATTGGGTTACAATGTTTACATTTATTACCCAGAGTCCCTATTGTAGTTGGATCCCACACCCAAGGGGCTATAAATTTTTTTTTTTTTTTTTTGAGACAGAGCCTCAAGCTTCATCCTGGATAGAGTGCTGTGGCATCACAGCTCACAGCAACCTCCAAATCCTGGGCTCAAGCGAGTCTCCTGCCTCTGCCTCCCAAGCAGCTGGGACTACAGGCACCCGCCACAACGCCTGGCAATTTTTTTTGGTTGCAGCCATCATTGTTGTTTGGTGGGTCGGGGCTGGATTCGAACCCACCAAGTCAGGTGTACGTGGCTGGCGCCTTAGACCATTGAGCCACAGGCACCGAGCCAACAATCTCAGTCTTAAGACGTTTCTTGATAACAAAAGTTACTGGAAGTTTGTGGGAGCAAGCTCTAAAATCTTTCCAGGAACCAGGTCTCCCTTAACTATCTGGCAAAGGGACTTGAGGAACGTTCTGTGACAGTTCCCCGGGCAGAATGAACTTGTCCAAGCTGTGCCTCACCCCACTAGCTGTTGGAGAGAAAAACTCAACTTCCATACTCCCCACCCCCAGTTCCACACCTGACCATAGGCTCTTTAAATGTGTCTTGAGTAACACTGGGGAGCCTGCTGGAACTCGGCCCCCTTACGCTGGTGTGGCAGGCAGTTCTGAGAGGAGGGGAATGTGGGCACAGCAAGTGCAACGCTGAGGCTTTGCTGTGGGCTAAATTGTGCCTTCCACCCCTACCTCCACCCCTGCTGAATTCATATGCTGAATCCACCCCTTCAAGGGCTGGAAAGAACTCTCCAATTAAGAGGGCCCCTCTTCCTACACTGCCACCTAGTCCAGACTGTGATTTCCAGCGGGGGATCTTCACAGCTATCTCCCTGTTTTGCTTGCCACTATGTCCCTAATACCTAGGACAAGGCCTGGCACAGAGTTGGCACTCAGTGAATGAATGAATGAATGAATGCTAGCAGGATGTAAATCGATAAAGCATAGTTGATCGTGTGAATCAAAGGTCTTAAAGATGGAAGCTTGTACTTTGATCCAGAAATTCCACTTAGGAAGGCACAAGGGGTTTATCTCAGCATTATTTGTACTGGGAATGAAAAGGGAACAGCTTAAACGCGCAAAATTAGTTAAGCACAAAACTGGATTTTTTTTCTGTTTTCCTTTTCTTTCTTTCTTTCTTTTTTTTTTTTTGAGATAGATTTTTGCTCTGTCTCTTGGGCTAGAGGTCAATGGTAACTCCTGGGCTCAAGGGATCCTCTTGCCTCAGCCACCCAAGTTAGCTGGCACCCGCCACCATACCCAGGCCACATACACCAAGGAGGGTGGGTTTGAACCTGCCTGGGTCAGCTAAAACAATTGCAACAAAAAATAGCCAGGTATTGTGGCAGGCACCTGTAGTCCCAGCTACTTGGGAGGCTGAGGCAAGAGAATCACTTGGGCCCGGGAGTTGAAAGTTGCTGTGAGCTGTGACACAACTGCCACTCTACCCAGGGTGACAGCTTGAGACGCTGTCTCAAAAAAAAAGAGAAAAAATGCTAAATAAACAATTCATAGTTCAATGGAATGTTTACCCATGTAGATACTTTGTGCCTCCCACCCAGATGGGGACACAGTAATCTCACAGCACTCAGCTGCTCGCTCATGCCCTACCCCTCTCTCAGCCTGGAGGGGGCCCCTCTTCTGGCTTCTGACATTTTCTCACTTTCCTGGTCACTAATATCTAATGGCCAGGCTGTCCCCGAGGACTGTCAATCCTCAGCTGCGTATCTTTCTCAGGTCCTGTCACTGTTCATCTAGGCAACAGCATCAGCCTCCACCTTGTCCCCTCTCCTTCTCTAGCTCGCCTGTGTGTACCCCCCGCAGTAGGCAGAGGCCTGAGCCTGTCACTGCCCTGCCCACTGGTATCCTCAGGAAAGTGCCAGCTCCCCTGGTGTTTGGCTAACTGTTGCCTTGCCCTGGGCTGGGTCTATACCGAGCTGAGCACTCTGGGCCAGGACCACAGCCCAGGTGAGGGGAGGATAGTGGGGGGTCACTGGGTATGGTGGCAAAGGTGGCAAGTGGTGAAACCGGGACACACTCCTGGGTGGTCTGACTCCTGAACCCAGGCTTTGAGCCCCACTTTACCACCTCTGTTTGAACAAATGAATGAACGAACCCATGACCTATTACAAAGTTTTCTTTTTCAGAAATACGGCTAATCTTGGGGAAAATCAAAAGTCCCGTTACCTACCAGTTGAATTGAATTGGGTTGTGAGGCTGCTTTCTGAATCAGACAGGAGAGGACAGCAGGAGGGAAGAGGAGAGAGGAGCTCTGCCGGCCCAGCAGGCGGGCAGGGATGTCTCCGGAGGGAGCTTTCCTTCACTGTGGTAATTTCCTGAGGCCTGGTCGTGACCCTGGCAGAGGAGGGGACTTTGTCTGCCCAGCGTCTGGCCCCTGACCAGCAGAGGCTTAAGAGGCAGGGGAGGGCGCCCCAGGGCCTGCGGTTTGAGTGAGGAAAGCGATTGCATAATAATGGAGAGCCTGGCCACAGTCCCCGCCTGAGTCACGTTTGACTGAGGGGGAGGAGAGAGCAAGAGCCAGAAGCCCCTGGATCTCAAGCTGGCCACGGCCTCCCAGGTGACATCTGAGGTCACGGCGGATGAGCCCAGACACAGGTGCCTGGGACGGGGTTAGAGGTGGGATGGAGGGACTCGCCACCCCTCCTGGGCCCTCTGCGGGTCCTGCAGCCTCGCCCTGGACTGGCTGTTCTTCTGGGCCTCATCTTGGCCTTCTGCTCTCAGGACACTAGTTTCACCTGCTCTGGGCCTGTCGCTCAGTCTGCACAGAGCTGGGGAATAACATTACTGGGTATAAACAGGCTTTCGGCCAGGAGGATACATTTTTTCCTTCTAGGCTAATATTGTGCAATTCAGAGGCCACAACCCCTTGGGTCCCCAGGGGCTGGGTGGGTCACTGATGACCATGTGGGAGGATCAGGGCCTCCCAAGACTGTCAAACTTGCCTGCTTTGGTCCCTGGCTACAGCTGGTGCCTGGGGTGGGAGTGGGGCAGCCCCTTCCTGGCTGTAACCTCAGGACTCTCCAGGGCTGACATTCCCCAGCCCAGCCTTGGTCCAAGCAGCAATTCCAGCGCATGCGGGTGGATGGCACTGCGCCGACCATCCAGCCGGGCCTGGCAGGAGATGGGCCACCTGCGCAGGGCTCAGCAGGGACATTGGTTGAGTCATGTCAGTCCTTTGAACTTCAATTTCTTCATCTCTAAAATGGGGTAGTAAGAGACCCCCACTCCAGGGCTGCCATAGGAAGACAATGAGATGATCTGTCTGAAGCACTGGGGGCTGCGTGTGGAGGTAGTGTTCCTGCTGTTAACAGTCATCAGCGTTGTTATGTAACAATTGTTATCATCAATTTTACCCGGGCTCTGGCCCTCGGCCTCCCTGTCCTGGAGGTAAGAGACAGTCTGGACTCTCTGACCGAGTCTCATGCTTGGCTTACAGCCACCCTGCCTGCCTGCCCCTGGGTCTGGTTGGACTCTTAGCCGCTGCTGATGACATGATTAAAAGTGACACACCCACAGCCCCAGAGACAGCTGATGGGTCCCTGCGGGCAGAATCCTTTCTGGAAAACAGCCTGGAAGGAAGCCCGCAGTGGCAGGTATGGTGGCAGCAAGGAACTAACTGCTCAGGGTCAATGCCACACTGTCTGTGCAGGGAGGCTGGATCAGGCAGGGGGGTGGGGGCCGACATGGCGGCGCAGTCCGAGTGTGGGAGAGACACAGAAGCAGTAAGGGGCTCTTTCCCTAAGGTCCCTAAGGACAAGCCAAACGTGAAATGGCCTTTAGGGTGCTTGGCTTCTGCTGGAGCAGGGGGCAGACCCCAAGTGGCTCAGGTTTGTGGCAGTTGGATGGGTTCGTTGCCATCGCTGGGAGGGGTGCAGAGAGTACCCTGGGATGAAGCCGTTCACAGCGAGGATGCTGGGGCCCCCGGGACTGGTCAGGAGCTCGTGTGGATTTCCCTGGGGGCCTTTCTTCGTTTCCAGGGTGCACATAAGCCCCCAGCCCAGCTTGGCCTCCTCGGCTCCCGCGCACGCCCCTCTTCATGGCTCGCCCAGCATCTTCAGCTCATAGCCGGGACGACTGTCTAGGCTATTCATGTCGTGGGCTGTTGGCTAGCCTGCCATTGGCTGCCTGTGGTCAGGGACCCTCCCTGACCAATGACTGTGGCCATGGTGCCAGGACGCAGGCGAGGAACGTGGCCTGCCTGGGGAAGTGCTGGGGGTTGCTTCTCTGGAGATGTGTCTACCGTGTACTGGGGCCGGAGGTGATCTGCTTTCCGAGCCTCTCTGGCTTCTGCCCAGCCAACCGGGTTCCTGGGGACCCACCGAAAGCCCCCCTTCTCCACCGAGCTTCTCCCCTCCCTTGGTACACACACGTCTTTACCATGGTCTTATCCTGCCATGGGGAAGTTCTTTCTTCACTGGACTGACAGTTCCTGGAGAGTGTGCAGCGGGTCCCCAGCCTGGGGCCTCAGTCAGGCTTGCTGGGTGTGTGCTGGCCCAGTGGTTGTGGGGACGGGGACGCTAAGCTCCTAGGTGTGGGGGGCAGGGTGCCATACACTTCTCCCAAACACTCCCGCCTCCACCAGGCTGTGATGGGGTGGCTGTGCTGGCAGGTCTGCACCTGACCCGGTGCACCAGCCCCGATTTGAGACGCAGGGTCATTCTGCGGGGGATCAACTTCCCTGGGCATCCTAAGTGGCTGCTGTGTTTGTAGAGTGTCCCAGGGTAAAGGTTGGTGCCTACTAGCTGGAAAAGCTTTGCCGCTGGAATGACACTGGCCTGGCTGAATCTCAGTTGTTGAAATAACAATAGCAATACCAACAGCGGTGATAGTTACACTTAAGGCCGGGCACAATTCCGTGCCTCCTGGATGGGGCACAATTCCGTGCCTCCTGGATCGTCTCGTGCAATCCTGGGAGGAAGTTTGTAGTATCACACCTGCTTTAGAGGTGGAGGAAGCGAGGTTCGGGGTGGTGCTCTGGTAGGAAGCAGGAGTCGGTGATGGCAGCCAAACCCTGGCTCAGGGCTGTCTCTGAGCCTTGGCTGGGGCCATCGGCAGGTCACTTGGCCTCTTCAGGACTGTTTTTCCTTTTCCACAAATGGGATAAGAAGATTTAATGCAGGAAGTGGATTTATTTATTTTCTGTGGAGAATAATCTCCTTCCTCCCATCCTTTCTTTCTATAGTCTCATTCTATTGCCCTGAGTAAAGTGCCATGGTGTCATCATAGCTCACAGAAATCTCAAACTCTTGAGTTGATCTTCTTGACCCAGCCTCTGAGTAGCTGGGACTACAGGTGCCTGCCACCATACCTGGCTAGTTTTTCTATTTTTAGTAGAGATGGGGGTCTCGCTTTTGCTCAGGCTGGTCTCGAACTCCTGAGCTCAAGTGATCCACTCACTTCGGCCTCCCAGAGTGCTAAGATTACAGATGTGATCCTGTAATCACAGGCATTTCCATGCCTGGCCACAGGAAAATAAGTGCTTTTCAAATTGTAAAACTTAGAGGGCAAAGTTTGTACTGGATTTGGAGACCTAATGTAGGAAAAAAAGGTCAACTATTTCATTGATATAATTGAAAAATATTGATGATATATTAAAATGATAATATACAGATGTTGGTAAAAGAAAAATTCTTACAGCAAATATGTGGGTTTTCCACACTGAGTAATTCTGGCACTAAGTGCTTGGAGGGCTGAGGGCTCAGACCCACGAAACTATCCCCCACATCAGATGCCAATCATAGGTCCAGATTGTCACCTGTGCTTCTGACCAACTGGCTGTAAGTCAGAGGTTTTCATGAGACCCGTGTCAGGCTTGGGGGTGAAGTGTATTATGCTCCAGAAGAGCTGCTTGAGTTTGAGAATGGATGTTAAGGGCATGGGATACGGTGGGAGGAGCAGGTGTGATCAGGCCAAACGTATTGCTGTGGGCTTGCTAAGCGGAGATTCTGCATTTAATGCTGGAACGCAGGGAGTTAAAGACGGCTCTGATAGTTCGGCTGGCTGGTTAGCTGACACCTGGACCCAAAGGTGACCGACCCACTGTGATCAACATGGAAATGTCAAGCATGTGTTAGTTCAGTGAGGAAGGAATTCAAAGGCTGGGGGAGATTGGGATGCCGGAGTGGACTCATCGTGTAAGACCCACTAACACACCTTGTCCCTTGTCCCAGTTCCGTGAGGAATAAATTTGCGAGGGGAGCCCAGATGCCCTTGCAGAGCTCTGGGATTGCTCTTCTCTGTGGACCAGACTTCATGGGGGGAACTGCAGTCACGGAACTTGGAAACCTACAGGCAGTGAGAGTAACCGGATGCCAGAGGCCAGCTGGTGGCACTCCCCTGCCAAAGGCAGGGTGGCTGTGCCTACTGGGAGGGACACAGTCAGAGCAGCACTTGAACAGTCCAACTCGAGCAGCCTGTGGCGTTGGCTCATTGATCACTAGTTCCTGGGAGAGAAAATAGGTAGGGAGCCTACTGGATTCTGATAGGATCTGCAGAGGCAGAAGGTGATAAGTCAAATGAACAAAAGGTTAGCCTGAATCATAAAAACAGAGTTTTGGCCCCTCAATTAATTCTTAGGCTTGAGACATTTACAGACCCAGAACCCCTTAAATGAAGAGGAGACTGATCCCCTGGAGGGAGGTACCCAGTACACTACTGAAAGTTCACACTGCTCATCTTCCCCCCAACCGTCCCCAGAGGGACCTGCGGCCTTTAACTAGGGGAACTGTACCTGGGAGAAGAGAAATAACCAGACCTTTCAGGGACTACTGGACGTTGGCTCTAAACCGACACGGATACCAGGAGACCTCACAGATCACTGCAGCCTTCCAGTCAGAGCAGGGGCTTGTGAAGGTCAGGGGGCGGCTGAACGTTAGCTGAGGTCTGACTTACAGAGGGTCCAGCGGGTCCCGGACCCCATCCTGTGGTTACTTCCACAGTTCCAGAATGCACAGAGGAATCCCCACACTGGTTTCCTGACCTGCAGAGTGAGGGCCGTGCTGGGAGAGACCAGTGGAAGCCAGTGGAGCAGCCGCTGCCCGGGACGGTAGGAAGTCAGAGGCGTCACCGTGTGCCCGGTGGGACTGCAGAGATCAATGCCACCAACAAGGACTTGAAAGACGCGCTGTTGGAGAATCCCACCACATCTCCACGGATGGAGATATGTTTGTCCGGTTAAGAAGACAGATGGATCTTGGAAATGACGGCAGATTATCACAAATTTAACCAGGTAGTGACTCCAACGGCAGCTGCGATGCCAGCTGTGGTTTCCTGGCTTGAGCAAATACACACGTCCCCTGGTGCCAGCAATGCACCCTCGCTGCCCACCTCCAGGCCCCAGTGCTGTGTCGTGTTTGGTTTGAGGCTCCTGATGGCCTTTATCTCCCTCAAGGTGTCACGCTGGCCCGTTATGCTAATGACATCATGCTGGCTGACCTAGTGAACCCGAAGTAGCCCCTACTCCGAACTCATTGGTAAGACATGTGTCAGGGTGGCACCTGTGGCTCAAAGGAATAGGGCCCCAGCCCCATATGCAAGAGGTGGCAGGTTCAAACCTGGCTCGGGCCAAAAACTGCACAAAGAAAAAAAAGACATATGTGTCAGAGTCAAAAATAATTCTGATTAGAATTCAGAGGCCTGACACCTTAGTGGCATCTCTAGGGGCCCAGTGGTGTAGAGCAGGGCAGGATGTTCTTGCTAGGGTGTAGGATGAACTACTGCAGCTGACCTCTCCCACGACCACTTCGTGGGCCTCCCTGGACCCTGGAGGCAGCGTCTTCCCCACTCGGGTGCGTTCCTCCAAGCTGTTTACCGAGGGATCGGAAAAGCTGGTAGGGTGTGGACAGGGACTTAGTAAGACCGAGACTTAACCACAGGCCCCCAAGTTACTGTGTGACCTGAGCTGCCCTCCATGAATGAGGTGCTGTCTGACCCACTGAGCACACAGGTGGGTGTGCACAGCCTATCCAAGCATTAGGCAGATTCACTGGAGACTTGGCTGGGCGGAGCAGGCCCTGAAGGCCCAAGTAGGTTACACGAAGTGGCCCAATGCCCCTGGTTCCCACTCCTGCCATGCTGCCTTCTCGGCTCTAGCCTGCACCCATGGCCTCCCGGGCAGTGTCCTACCACCAGGTGACAGGTTTACAGCTGGTTCTGAATGGTGCACGGGCACCATCTGAAAGTGAACAGCGGCAGCTCCACTGCCCGTCTGGGACAACCCTGAGGACAGTGCTGAAGGGAAACTCTCCCATGGTCAGCACTTAGAGCCATAGGCCTGGTTGTACAGTTTGGGTGGAAGGAGAAATGGCCACATGTGCAATTGTTTCCTGATTGATTGGCTGTGGTCAATGGTTTGGCTGGTTGGTCAGGGACTTTGAAGGAACATGATTGGAAAATTGGCAAAAAAGCAGTGGCCCCATTTGGGAAAGAGGAATGTGGATGGACCTCCCTGAGTGGGGAAAAAAGGAGTGGGGGAGATATTTGTGTGCCAAAGGGTGACCTTAGCAAGGGGGGATTTTAATAATCAAGTGGACAAGGTAACTTGTCCCGTGGATGCCAGTCAGCCTCTTTTTCCAGCCACCCCTGTCCTTGTTCAATGGAGTCATGAACAAAGTAGCCTTGGTGGCAGGGAAGGAGCTTATGCTTGCACTTTAGGGAACATGGGCTCCCACTCACCAAGGTCAACCTGATCATGGCCATTGCTGAATGCTCAGTCTAACAGCAACAGAGACCAACACTGAGCCCCAGTGTGGCACCATTCCCCAGGTGATCAGCTAGCTATCTGGTGGCAGGTGGATGGCCCTGGGCTGCTGCCGTCATGGAAGGGATGGCGTATTGCCCTGATGGAATGGGTCCTTGCTCTACATACATAGTTGCCATCCCCACATGCAAAAATGCCTCTGCCAAAACTGCCACCTGAGGGCTTACAGATGCCTTATCTCCCTGGCGTGTCCCACACTGCACTGCTCTGACCATGGAAATCACACGACAGCACAAGAAGCTCGGCAGTGGGGGTGGCGCCTGTGGCTTAAAGGAGTAGGTAGCCAGCCCCATATGCAGAAGGTGGCAGGTTCAAACCCAGCCCCAGCCAAAAACTGCAAAAAAAATGTAAAAAAAAATAAATTAAAAAAAAAAAAAAAAAGAAGCTCGGCGGTGGCCTGTGCTCATGGACTTCATGGTCTGATGTCCCCACGCTCCTAGGCAGCTGGCTTGGTAGAACGGTAGAAGGGCCTTTGGAGGACTCAGTTACAGCGCCAGCTGCAGGGACAGCGTGAAGTTCTCCGAAGGCTGCGATGCCCTGAAAATCAGCATCAGTGTAAGGTGCGGCTCTCCCACAGCCGGCTCCCAGGCTGGAAATCAAGGCTCCATTACCCCCGGTGACCACTGGCAGAATT
>CAUYON010193579.1:0-12060 GCA_963573935.1 Arctocebus calabarensis | reverse complement strand
TGGTGAGAAGTGCAGGTTCAGTTTCAGTATTCTGCATGTGGTTAACCAGTCAACAGTGAGAGGTGTGGCTCTAGTTTGATCACTGTAGACTTATAGTGTAACCTGAAATCTGGTAATGTGATGCCTTTGGATTTGTTTTTATTTCTTAGAATTGCATTGGCTATTTGGGCTTTTTTCCAGTTCCATATGAAGCAAAGTACTATTTTTTTGGAAGTTCTTCAAAGTATGACATTGGTGCTTTGATGGGGATTGCATTAAATCTGTAGATCGCTTTGGGTAGTAAGGACATTTTAACAATGTTGATTCTTCCCAGCCATGAGTCTGGAATGTTCTTCCATTTGTTAATGGCTTCTGCTCTTTCTTTTCTCAGGTGTTCGTAGTTCTCTCTGTAGAGATCCTTCATGTCTTTTATTAGGTATATTCCTAGGTATTTCATTTTCTTTGATGTTACTGTGAAGGGTATTGTGTCTTTGATTTTCAGTTTGACTGCTTTTGGCATATATGAAAGCTACTGATTTCTGGGCATTGATTTTTGTATCCCAAGATGTTACTGTATTTCTTTATAACTTCCAGGTGCCTTGTGGTTGAGTCTCTGGGGCTTTCTAAGTATAAGATCATATCATCAGCAAACACTGAGAGTTTGACCTCCTCTGATCCCACTTGGATACCCTTGATCTCCTTTTTTTGCCTGATTGCATTGGCTAATACTTCTAGTACTATGTTGAATAACAGTGGGGATAGTGGACTTCCTTGTCTGGTTCCAGTTCTAAGGGGAAATGCTTTCAGTTTTACTCCATTCGGTGTAATACTGGCTGTAGGTTTCTTGTAAAAGGCTTCTATCTATGCCTCTTTCCCTAAGTGTTTTTTTTTTTTTTTCAGAAAAAGATTCTGAATTTTGTTAAATACTTTTTCTGCATCTATTGAGAAAATCATATGATCTTTGTTTTGGCTTGTATTTATGTGGTGAATTACATTTATGTATTTATATATGTTGAACCAAACTTGCATTCCTAGGATAAGGCCCATCTGATCATGATGTATACTTTTTTAATATGTAGCTGTATTCTGTTTACTAGGATCTTATTGAATAGTTTTGCATTGATATTCATTAATGATATTGGTCTAGAGTTTTCCTTTTTTGCTGGGTCCTTTCCTGATTTTGGAATCAGGATGATATTTGCTTTGGAGAATATGTTGGGGAGGATTTCTTCATTCTCTATGTTTTGAAATAGATTCTGCAATATAAGAACTAGTTTACCTTTGAAGGTTTGGTAGAATTCTAGGTTGAAACTGTCTGTGCCAGACTTTTCCTTTTTGGCTGATATTTTCTTACATTTCAATTTTGGTGTTTAATATTGGTCTGTTAAAAATTTCTAATTCTTTCTAGTTGAGTTTGGAGAGGTGGTGTGATTCCAGGTATTGGTCCTTGTCCTCCAGGTTTTCAAATTTCTAGGCATAAGAATTTTTTTGTAGTAGTTAGTGATGATCTTTTGTATGTCTGTGGTATTTGTCATTATTTCCCCCCTTTTCATTTCAGATTAAGGTTATTGGAGATCTTACTTTTCTTTTTCTAGTTAATATGGCCAAGGTTGTATTGATTTTATTAGTATTTTCGGAGAACCAGCTTTTTGTTTTGCTGCTCTTCCGAATGGTTCTTATGTTCTCAATTTCATTTAATTCTGATCTAATTTTGATTATTTATTTTCTTTGATAGCTTTAGAATTTGATTGCTCTTCTTTTTCCAGTTCCTAGAGATGGTTCATTAGATTGTTGATTTGCACTGGTTCTGTTTTGTGGATATGGGCCTGTAATGCAATAAATTTCCATCTTAGGCCTGCCTTTGCAGTACTCACGTGTTTTGGTAGTTTGTGGCTTCATTGTTGTTTTATTCAAGGAATATAATTATTTCCTTTTTTATCTCCTTCTTGACCCAGCTGTCATTCAGCATGAGGTTGTTTAATTTTCATTACTTTATGTAGGGATGAAGATTTTTGTTAGAGTTGAGTTCTACTTTTATTCTATGATAGTCCAAAAAGATAAAAGATATAATTTCTGTTGTTTTAAATGTGTTGAGATTTTGTTTGTGTCCTAAGATATGATCAATATTGAAGCATGTGCCCTGGGCTGAGGAGAAGAATGTATACAAAATTTTATTGGGAAATAATGTTCAATGTATATCTGTTAAGACCATTTGTTCTAAAGTTGTGTTTAAGTCCATTACTTTTTTATTTAGTTTCTGCTTGAAATGTCTGTCCAGTTCTTTCAGTGGGGTGTTGAAATACCCAGTTATTATAGTCTTGCAGGATATCATATTGTTCAGATGAGTTTGGGTTCATTTTATACATCTGGGAGCATTTAAGTTAGATGCATAGATATTTAGGATTTAAATGTCTTTTTGTTTATTATTCCCTTGGCCAGTATATAGTGTCCATCTTTGTCTTTTTTACTTTTGTTGGTTTGAAGCCCAATGTATCTGCAAATAAGATGGCTACTCCTGCTTTTTTTTATTTCAAAACATTTGCCTAAAATATTGTTTTCCAACCCTTCACCCTGAGTCCTTGCTGTTAGCTGTGTTTTCTGAAGTTAGCATATATTTGGCTTATGTCTTTTTATCCAGTCAGCCAGACTGTGCCTCTTCAGTGGGGAATTCAAGCCATTTGTATTTATTGAGAGAAGTGACTTCTGTTCATCTTGTTTTGTCGAGGTCCTTTGCTTTGTTTTATCACTTGAGCCATTGTGGAAGCTAAACTTTGTCTTTTAGTTTTTTGGTGTCTTAACTATGCTGCTGGTCCATTTTGATGGTCAATGCATAGAATGAGTCTCAGTACCTCCTACAGAGCTGGTATTATAGTTGTGAGTTTCCTCAATGTTTGCTTGTTAGTAAAAGATTTGATTTCCCCATCAAATATGAAATATGGATTAGCAGAATACAAAATTCTGTGCTAAAAGTTACTTTAAGAATCTTTAAACCAGATGACCACTCTCTTGTGGATTGTAAAATTTCCACTGAAAATTCTATTGTTACCATAATGTTTTTCTCCTTGTAGGTAAGAAGTTGGTTATGCCTGGTTGCTTGCAGAATTTTCTTTTTCATTTTGACTTAGGCCAAGTTAATTGCAATGTGTCTGGTGGATGCTTTCTTTGAATTGAGTTGTCCTGAAATTCTGTAGCTATCTAGTATCTGAATTTCTGGGTCTCTTTCAATGCTTGGGAAATTATCCCAAACATTTTGTCTTGAAGTGAAGCTTCCTTAATTTTAGACTCTCTTTTTCTCATTCAGGGGTCCCTATGATTCATGTTTGTCCTCTTCATACAGTCCCATATGTGTCTAAAAGATTGCCCTGCTTTTATTCTCTTCTTTTCTGCCTCTTTGAATGATTGGTTAGTTTGTCTTGTCTTTGTGTTTTGAGATAATTTCTTCTCCATGTTGTACTCCATTGCTGAGGACCTTTACTGTCTTTTGAAACTCTTAAAATGCCCCTTTCAATTCCTTAAGATCCTTAAGCTCTGCTATATCTTTCCTAATTATGTCCAGATTCTTCGTGACTTTGTCTTTAATTTTGTCAATTTATTGAAATAGTTTTTTGACTTCTTTTATCATTCTTTCTTTAATTCCATTCATCTTGTTTGCCATTCATATTTTGAGTCCTATTTCTCTCATTTCAATAATTTATTTATGGATGGCATTTTCCCTTGTCTCTCTTAACATCTGTTAGGGGAGTTAATCTGCTATTATTGTTCATGTTACCAGGGTTCTTCTGCTGATTCCTCCCCATGTGTATTTTCAATTTATTGATATATTTTTTCTAATTTTTAAGCTAGAATGTTAGGGTATCCCTAAGTTGTTGCTGAGAAATATCCGAGTTGGATTCCCTTAGGTAGCTCCTAGTAGGCAGTTGGGGCTTGGAAGGCAGAGTATAGACCAACCTAGTGGCATACCTATCTTCCAGCAATAATGCCGTTCAACTGGCCTTGGCACTTTTTTGGATGTTGAGTGAGGTGAGCCTGTGATGGCACTGGCTGCCCTGAAGTGTAGAGCTCTTCACATCCCTTCTAGGAGTTGCCAGTGCCAAGCAGCAGCTCCTTGTTCTACCAAGTGGTCAATAGGTATTAGTGCTATTTGGCTGCCAGATCTGTTGGGCTAGTATCAGTGCCATTGGCCCTACGGGCGGGCTCTCCACTTCTATTCCAGAGCCTACTAACATGAAGTGGCTATTTGTTTTTCCAACTACTCAGAAGGTTATTTGGACCATTTTGACACCTAATCTGGGAGGTTGTTGTCAAAATCAGAGGCCCTGGGATGTGGAGCTTGCCCCACTTCTTCCAGGACCTGCCGGAGCAAAGCAGTTGCTTGCTACACAATTTAGCCTGCTCAGCAGGGATTTGGGGCTATTTGGATATTAAAGAAAGCTAGGGCTGATATCAGTTTCTAGGGCCCCAGAATGTAGAGTTCACCATGCCTCTTCAATGGCCTGTGAAATTAATGTGGCAGCTTGTTGTTATGCTGACCCTCTCATCAGGGTTTCAAGGTGATGGAAATTACAATTAAAAACACACATGGGGAGGAATCATCAGAAGAACCCTGGTAACATGAACAATAAGAGCATATTAACTCCCCAAAAGATTATAAGAGAGACAGGGGAATCCAGAGGCTCCAGGATATGGAGCTAACCACTCCCCTTCACCCCTGACTGTTTAAATGAGCCACTGCTTTTTTCTATGGCCCTTCTTCCATACAGCCTCCCAAAGCTTCCTTTCTGGGCTGCACAGTGTGTGGGTCCCTGAGGTCCAGGCTTGTTTTCTCTAAGTTCAGTGGAGCGGGACTGGGGACAGAACTTCCAGGTGATGCTCCCAGGCTGGCAGCAGCTCATGGAGGGTGAGCCAAACCGTCGCAGCCAAAATGTCAGCCCCTCCAGTAATAGATTCAAAAAGTTGCAGCTTTCACCTGCAGGTAGGAGAGGAATCCTCAACTTGTAGGATTCCTCCCAAAGCACAGTTGCCTGAGGCTAAGCCCACTCCTCTCCATGCTGGTAGAGTAGGGGTGGAGCCAGGGGCTGAACCTCCAGGAGGTTCCCCCAGGCCAGGGGCACTGTGCACATGGTGGTCCAAACCAGCCCATAGGGTGGGGATAGATCCAGCCTAGCAGAGCACAGGTTAGTTGAGCCACAGTTTTCTCCAATGGCAGGGGGCAGGGTGCTCCCTGTTCACTGGGCCACATGGTGTTGAGACCCCCTGAGTTCCCATCAGATATGGGGATATGAAGAATGTCTAAGAACTTCCTGCATAGCTGATCTAGTTATAGCAACTTTCTTCAACATTTGCATGTCAGTAAAATATTTTATTTCTCTACCACAAATGAAACTCAGTTTAGCAGAATACAGGATTCTGAGCTAAAAATTGTTTTGTTTAAGAAAGTAAAAGGTTGACAACTGTCCTCTTAAGGCTTGAAAAGTTTCAGCTGAATGATCTGTGGTCATCCTCATATTTTACCCTTTATAGGTAAGACTTTTCTTATGCCTGGCTGCTTGCAGGATTTTCCCCTTCCTATTAACTTTGGCAAAGTTAATTACAATGTGTCTAGGGGATACTTTGTTTGCATTTCATTGTGGCGGGGTTCTGAAACTATCCACTATCTGAATTTGTGTTTCTTGAAATATTTGGGAAAGTTTCCACCATAATATCTTGGAGTATAGTATTAGTTCCTTTAAAACCATCATCCTCCTCTTTAGGAATCTGTATAATTTAGAAGTTTGATCTTTTGGAATGATCCCATAACTCTTTTCAGGGAATATTCTGTTTTTGCTCTTCTTTTTTCCACTTCTTTGAATGCTTGGGATAGTTCAAAGTCTTATCTTCAATTTTGTTCCTTTATTTTGAGACTGAGTCTCAAGCTGTCACCCTGGGTAGAGTGCCATGGTGTAATAGCTCACAGCAACCTCCAACTCTTGGGCTCAAGCAATCCTCTTGCCTCAGTTTTTCTATTTTTAGTAGAGATAGGGTCTCACTTTTTGTTGAGGCTGGTCTCAAACCCATGAGCTCAAACTATCCACCTGCCTTGGCCGCCCAGAATGCTAGGATTACAGGTGTGACTTTATCTTCAATTTCTGAAGTTCTTTCTTCTCCCTGTTCAACTTTATTACTGAGGGTCTCTACTATGTTTTTATGTTCCTTGAATGCCCTTTTTAATTCCTTAAGCTTCTGCTATATCTTTTCTCATTATGTCCATATGCTTGGTGACTTTGTCTTTAAATTCATTAATTTCTTCTGATAACTTTTAAACTATTTTTTTAATTTTTATTCCTTTTTCTCCTTAATTCCAATCATCTTATTTGCCATCCATATTCTGAATTCTATTTCTGACCTTTTAGCAATTGCTCTTTGGATGATATTTTCTTCTGTATCTTCTTTGTAATCTCTTAGAGGAAGTTGATCTGCTCCAATTTTTGTTTGGCCGGGGCTGGGTTTGAACCCGCCACCTCTGGTATATGGGGCCGGCACCCTACTCCTTTGAGCCACAGGCACCACCCAATCTGTTCTGATTTTTCATGGTGCCAGAAGTCTTCTGGCTCCTTCCCATGAGTATTTCCAGCTTTTTAAAAAACATATTAAGTATAATTTTTTAGTTGAAATGATAGATTGTCCCTGTAAAGTTATTGAGAGGTAATCTAATTGGGGACCCTGAGGAAACACTGTACCAACTTACTTGGCAATTAAAACTGGCAACATGAGACTGGATCAGAAGGTCCCTGGAATTGGGGCTAATAACCCCTTTCCCAAATGAGCTGAAGCTTCTGCTTGTGGCTTTCCCCCTATAGCCTTACAAAGCTCCTTTTCAGGACTCTAGGCAGTGTCTCTGAGGGCCAGCTTGGTGAGATAGTGCAACCTGTCTCTTCCCCAGTGTCATCGTGCCCTCTACCCAATCCTAAGGAGTCTCAGTACTTTTCTGGAATCTCTGCTTTAGGAAGATACCAACACCTGTGGCCCCACCCTCCACCTGCAATAGCTGGAGGAGGGGAATCCGTAGACAGACCCACTGAATCTGCTCCTCACTGCTCCATTGCCCACTCACTGACACTCAAATGAGTTCAAACAAGTGGTGAACCTGAAGCCCCAGACAGTGGTGGTCAGAGAACAAGAATTTTCGAATGCCTCTGGCTGAGGGCTACAGTTAAACTTGCTCAGGTAAGGTGAGCAACCCTCACTCAAATAAGTTCAATGAATCAACAGGTGCCCAGAGATCAAGAATCCGCCAGCACATCTGTCTGAAAGTTCTTGGAGACTCTTCTGTTGAGAGACTCTGTTACATTTTGCATTTTGTCAATTGAATTTTTCAGCTCTAAAATTTCTGCTTGATTTTTCAAAAATTCCATCTCTTTGTCAACTTTCTCTGATAGGTTTCTAAATTCTTTCTCTTTGTTGTCTTGAAGTTCGTTGAACTTCTTAACAGAACAACTTTTTTGAATTCCTTGCTTGAAAAGTCACATATCTCTGTTACTGGATGGGATTGGTCCTATATGCCTTATTTAGTTCATTTGGTAAAGTCATGTTTTCCTGGATGTTCTTAGTACTTAAGGTGTTTGTTTATTTCTGGCATTGAAGAATTAGGTATTTATTCTATTTTTCATAATGTGGGCTTTTTTGAATCTATCCTTCTTGGGAAGGCTTTCAAGTGTTCAAAGAGAATTGAGTGTTGTGATTTAAGTCTTTGGTCACTACAGCCATATCAGCACTAGGGGCACCCCATTCCCAGTAATGTTATGATTTTTGGTGGTAGTAGACTCTTGGTGGTACCACCTTTTTGGACTTGGTTAAGAAAAGAAAGACTTATCTGCATTACTAGGCAAAGTTTCCCACTATCTTTCCTCAGTCTCTGTGCTAGGATGGCAGAGTCAGGGGATGAGTGCCTCATTTGCTCCCTCTTGGTCACCATTGCTTGGAGTGAAAGCCAGCCCAGTTGCACCTAATGCCTATGGCAACTGCTGCCTGGCTACCTCTGATGTTTACTCAATACTTTAAGGCTCTTTAGTTAGCAGCTAGTAAATCCTGCTAGGACTGGCCCCTTCCTCTCAGGGAATCAGGTTCCTTTCTGGACAAGGGTAAGTCTAGATGTCTTGTCTAAGAACTGAAGCCTGGAAACAGGGAATTCAGGAGTCTGCTTGATAATTTATTTTATTGTGGCTGAGGCAGTACCCAAGTTGCAAGAGAAAGTCCTTTGTACTTTTTTCCAAACAGAAAACTGTCCCTGAGCTGCATTTTTTGGGGATTGGAGGAAGACTGACATAGGCATTCACTTGACTGCCACTACTGATATCTCACTAGGTCATATGCACGCCAAGTCCATTGGGTCTGAGCCACCATAGCTGTATAAGTTGCCTAAGGACTGCACTCTGGGTGGCCTGACTGCCTTATAAATTTATTATAGGCTGCTTTCTTTGGCCAGTGCTGAGGCCGGCTATAACTCAAGTTTCTATTGCTGGGGCAGAAGATTTCACCTTGTCTAAATGCTCCCTCTGTGGGTGAAAGCAGAATTCTGCCCAGTGTTGTATTTCCTTGTGATAGGGCAGCTCTGTGTTCTGATGCAAAACCCTGTACTGGTTTATCACTGCCAGGGGATGGAAGAGGGTGGCATAGGAAATGCAAGACTGCCTTTCCTGCCCTGTTCAGTGCTTCTGTCTTGATATAATGTTAAAACCAGGTACTTTGATCACTCATCTGATCTTTGGTTCTTCTGAAGATCCTTTCTTGCATGGATACTTGCTGAATTTGGTGTTGATATAAGAGAACAATTACTGGAAGTTTCTATTTGGCCAACTTGCTCCACTCACTTCCAAGGTCCCTATATTTGGGATGGGGCAAAGGGGATTCCCTGGGTTTTATGGTAGGGCAAAAGGAGGAAAACACATCTTTTATTATCAGATATTTACTGAGTGCCTACTATGTAGCGGTACTTTTTGACAAGCTCAGAAGTTTTGAGCAGAGCAAATGTGACTTATGCTTTAGTATGATCCCTTTGGCTAGAAGATAGAAGAGCACCTAGAAATCTATTGTAACAATTGAAGCAATTATAAATGTGGTCAAAGCCAGCACGGTAGCAGTAATATGGTAAGAAATGGACATATTCTGGATATATTTTGAAGGTAGAGCCAACAGGATTTCCTGATGTATTGATATGGCTGCAAGGAAATTGATTTCCAAATGCCTCCAAAATTTAGGACCTAAGAAATAGGAAGTATGGACTTGCCACCAATTGACATAACGAATGCTATGCATAGGTCCTGGGTTTAGTTTTGAATTTAGTGTGTTTGAAATATGTCTTGACATCCAAGTGAAGGTGTCAAGAAGGCAGTTGGTCATTGTATGAACCCAGCTTGTAAAGGGGTGTAAAGTGAAGATGTGAATGTAATGAGACTAGATGACATTATCAAGGAAAAATGTACAGACAGAAGAGATAAGAACTGGACAGTGAGGGTCCCAAGCATTAATAGGCCTTTATTATTTGAGCAGGGACTAAGCCTGCCTGCCTGTGTTTTGTAGAGCAAGTATATAGTGGCAGCCAACCTGCCTCTACCAGTCTCTGGAAAGAAGCCTGGGACTTTAGAGTCTTAGCTCTCTGGACTTTGTCCCATGGTGCAATCCTCTCAGGACAACAAAAGCTAAATCCTCTATGTGATATTTAAACCTCAAGAGGTTACTTGGTTATAAATATTTATCATTCTCTCCAGGCTAATATAATGATTATTAATACTAGCCGAATAAGAATTCATTCTTACGGGGTAAGGAGATTTTTTTTCTCTGTATAATTCATATGCAAATATTTTGAAAAGCTGTTTGAAACACAAGCTGCTACCTGTCAGTTTGTTTTTTACAAGGCGGGGGGCACCACTGTCCCTAGATTCTGAGAAGAGCAAGCATTTGCCTTGCTCCGTGTATCTTCAGCTTATCATTTGTTGACGGAAAGGCTCATATGATAGGTGTTATTTTAAGTAGAAGATCCACACCCAAAGCTGGTGCTCAGTATTTATCATCATTAAGAAAAACTCATCTCTTTGTTGGGATATAGGCACAGAGTTAGAAGCACAGATTTGTAAATGAGAAATGGGAAGAGAAACAGCAGCAAATACTGGGGCTGAATCATTGCTCCAAGGTCACCAAGTTCCTTGCTTTGCTTCCCTGACAGGATCACACTCAGAAATGGTCCTAATTTTCTTGAAATTGTTTAGGTGTATTTCACATTGGCCCTGAGTGTTCAGGGCCTGATTTCTAATCTCTATACATCTGGTGAAAATGGTAATTCACATAAGAGGACTCTTGGTGCAGGGATAAAGATGCTTTCTTAGATAACAGTTTTCAGACTGCAATATGTGTACCCTTGAGGGTACATGAAAACTTTCCAAGGGATATGCAGACTCAGTTTGAAGAAAATCAATTGCTACATTCTCAATTTTCATAAGTGCTGTTTCATAAAATATCTCTGTAGTTGGAGTGTCATGCCAGATCTCCTTTTGCTCATTTCCTTTCAGTGTCACTCTTCAACTGCTCTATAAAAGAAAGGTACACCCCTCACCCATCCCAAGTCTTACTATGACGTAGTCTATCCTATCTTCCTATTATTGTAGAACGCAATGTTTTGGATGAAGGGCCTGGTAAAAGTAACACAACACTAACCTTGGTAACAAAAGTCTTTTTATAAGCCCTGCCTTTACTGGTGGCCCACTATCTTGTCTTCTTCTCAATGTTAATTTCCACAAAATACATTAAACTGAGGTATTAAGAACAGAACATCTACTTTTACATTAGAAATAGGACAGATTGTTCCTAAAATGTGCCACCTAGTATGTAATGACTTGAACTTTATAATACAAGCTTCATTTCATTACTGTGATTTTCTCCCTCTCTCTATTCATCTGTCACATTATCTAAAGGCACTTTAAAACCATCTATGTGAGAAAATAGAATTTGGCATGAACTATTAAGATCTTGTTTCATAGCCTGTGGGGAAAATAATAATATACACATTTAAATTTTATGTTTTTAAGCCTCCAGTTTTGTCTAATTTTGGCTCCATAGATAAAGTGACTCTAAGGGAAAAGAGTTACATCTATAACTAATTATGTTTTTAATTATTTATAAATAATTTGCTATTATTTGAGTTGTAATGTACATATAGAAAAGTATACAAACCATAAGTATCCATATTTATGAAACATCACGAAGTGAATAGACCCATATTACTAATCAAAATGTAAACATATTTCCAGCACTATAGAAGGCCCCTTTAGCTTTTCAATCACTATCTCATTTTTCTGCCCCACAGGTCACCTAACAACATAGATTTGTCTGGTTTGTTTTTTACTTTTTATTTAAATGGCATCATACAGCATGTATTCTAGTTTACTTTGTTCTTTCGATCAACATTCTCATTGCTCGATTCATGTAGGTTTAGTGTGGCATTACCCATTTTTCATTGCTATATAATCTATTTTATGGCTGTAACAAAGTTTGTTAATCATTTCTTTTTTATTATTAAATAATAGCTGTGTATATTAGTGCAATCAAGGGGTACAATGTGCTGGTTTCATATACAGTCTGAAATATTTTCATCAAACTGTTTAATATAGCCTTCATGGCATTTTCTTAGTTATTACGTTAAGACATTTGTATTCTGTATTTAGTAAGTTTCACCTGTACCCTTCTAAGATGCACCGTAGGTGTGGCCCCACCAATTACTCTCCCTCCACCCCAACCTCCCTTCTTCCCTCCCCTTCCTTGGCCATTTCCCCATATTCTTATGCTATAGTTGAGTTATAGCCTTCATATGAAAGCTATAGATTAGCTTCATAGTAGGGCTGAGTACATTGGATACTTTTTCTTCCATTTTTGAGAAACTTTGCTAAGAAGAATATGTTCTAGCTCCATCCATGTAAACATGAAAGAGGTAAAGTCTCCATCTTTCTTTAAGGCTGCATAGTATTCCATGGTATACATGTACCACAATTTATTAATCCATTTGTGGGTTGATGGGCACTTGGGCCTCTTCCATGACTTAGCAATTATGAATTG
>CAUYON010193577.1:0-23335 GCA_963573935.1 Arctocebus calabarensis | reverse complement strand
AGTCGGGTGTTGTGGCGGGCACCTGTAGTCCCAGCCACTCGGGAAGCTGAGGCAAGAGAATCGCCTGAGCCCAGGAGCTGGAGGTTGCTGTGAGCTGTGTGATGCCAGGGCACTCTACTGAGGGCGATAAAGTGAGACTCTGTCCCTACAAAAAAAAAAAAAAAAAGTTACAGCATTTTGGATCTAAAACTAGACTTGTTAATTTCTCTTTTTTTTTTTTTTTTTGTGACAGAGCCTCAAGCTGTCACCCTGGATAGACTGTTGTGGCATCACAGCTCACAGCAACCTCCAATTCCTGGGCTCAAGCCAGTCTCCTGCCTCTGCCTCCCAAGTAGCTGGGACTACAGGCGCCCGCCACAACACCCGGCCATTATTTGGTTGCAGCCGTCATTGTTGTTGGCGGGCACGGGCTGGATTCGAACCCACCAGCTCAGGTGTACGTGGCTGGCGCCTTACCCTGTTGAGCCACAGGCACCGAGCCTAATTTCTCTTTTTCCTATTTGATTGTATGTGGGCCTTCTTTTCTATGAATTTTTCTTATTTAGCCAGTATAGACTATCTGTAGATGTGATATGTAATACATGATATTTCTGTATTCACTGACATAAACTTTAGCAGTTATCATCAATGTCTAATTATAGATTTACTTGTGATATATAATATACGATATCTCTGTATTCAATGCCATAACCTTTAGCAGTTATCATCAATGTCTAATTATATATTTGCTTGTAAGCAGCCTATTTCCTCCAGATTGTGACAAGGGTACAAGGGAACTCAAGCCTCTGATACTCCCAAGCAACCAGCATATGACCCAGACCTAGCACATCCCCCCAAATATCAGGGTTTAAACTTTGTATCCTGTGCTATCTGTAAGTTGACACTTTGGACATCACTCCCGCAGCTATGTGGTCTCTGTCACAGTTTTCCTTGTTAATGGGTGTTACATGAAGTCAAAAAAATATGTCAATGGGCTCGGCGCCTGTGGCTCAACGGGCTAAGGCACCAGCGTGAGCTGGCGGTTTCGAATCCAGCCTGGGCCCGCCCAACAACAATGACGTCTACAACCAAAAAATGGCCAGGCGTTGTGCCTCCCAGCTACTTGGGAGGCAGAGGCAGGAGACTCACTTGAGCCCAGGAATTGGAGGTTGCTGTGAGCTGTGATGCCACGGCTCTCTATCCAGGGTGACAGCTTGAGTCTCTGTCTCCAAAAAAAAATAATAATAATATGTCAATGAAGATGAAAAGTGTATTGACTGCTATTTAACTAAAATTGTACATTGCATTTACAAAGCTGTTTTATCATACAGTAAAACTATGTTACAATAAAACTATGCTATAGTAAAAAAAAAAGAAACAGAAAGAAACAAAGGAAGTGGGGTAAGGAGCCAGCTCTTTGTGGGGCAGTCTTTTGCAGGCTGGATTAGCAAAAAGCAAGAACAAACCTGAGTGAGACCTGGGTCCATCCCGTTAGCACACCAGGCAGCCCATGCGTCTGCTGGGTCTGTGAGGACG
Organism: Arctocebus calabarensis; assembly: GCA_963573935.1. NCBI lineage: Eukaryota > Metazoa > Chordata > Mammalia > Primates > Lorisidae > Arctocebus > Arctocebus calabarensis. The sequence goes on along the minus strand of CAUYON010193577.1, from coordinate 21,820 downwards.
TGTGAGCTAAAAAATGTCACCAAGATCATTAGTGATGGTGAAACACCCTTAGTAAGCAGGGAATCTCAGGCATATGTCCTGTATTCCTCTCTACCGCATTCCTGATGGTGGTCACTGCACCTCTGCCAACACCTTTAGCTTGCACCTTACGGGTCCCCCTGCCCTCATTAACGACTGTCACTGTAAACAATCCCTTCCCCACAGCCAGATGAAATCTGCACTCTGCTCCCACCCCCTGGTCCTCACTCCGCTCTCCGCCTCTGGGTTCGCTGAATCTGACCTTTTTCCTCCAGTGAGATTCAATTCCACTCCTCCTAAATCTTCTCCCTTCTGGGATAGTCCTCATCACATAACCGTAATAAGAAACAATTCAATGAGTGTGTCACGGCAGCCTTTGGGGTGCAAAGCACCTGCACGGGCAAAGTGGATCCCAGAGTGATGACGTTGTCTCCTTGCCCTGCAGGCAAACCGGGTGAAGACAGAGGGACGGAGGACAGACTCTAACACAAAGAAGACTGATAAGTACTATGATAAATACGCCCAACTTCCTATGGGGCAGATGTGGGGAAGGAGCAGCCCGACTCCACTGGGAGGGTCGGGAAATCCCGAGGAGAGGTGGGATGTGAGCTGGAGTGGAAAGACGGCAGCAGTCAGATGTGGGCGAGGAGGCAGGCCGTGAGTGATAAGAGCACAGGACATGGCTTTTCTTCCTTCTTTTTTCTCCTTCCTTCTTTTTTTTATTTCTTTTGAGACAGAGTTTCACTCCCTCCCCCTTCACAGAATGCCATGTGATGTCACCATACCTCACAGCAACCTTAAACTCCAGAGTTCAAGTGATCCTCCCGCCTCAGCCACCCAAGTAGCTGGGACTGCAGGCGCCTGCCACGACACCAGCTAATTTTTCTATTTTTAGTAGAGATGGGGTCTCGCTTGTGTTCGAGCAGGTCTCAAACTCCTGAGCTCAGAAGAGCCACCCATCTCGGCCTCCCAGAGTGCTGGGATCAGAGGAGTGAGCCACTGCACCTGGCCCGTTTTTTATTATTGTTGCTTTAAGTTTGCTTTTCATTGACAAATAGTAATTGTATATACTTATGAGATGCAATTTAATGTTTTGATATATCAATATATTTACAATATAGAATGATTGAGTCAGGAGTGTGATTAAATGATTAAATCTATCACACAACTGGAAGAAGCCATTATCCTACGTGGAGTATATCAATAACAGAAAAACAAATAGCCAATGTACTACTCACTTACAAGCAGGAGGTAAGTGCTGTGTATGCAAGGTCATGGTACAGCGTGGTACAGTAGAGTTCAAAGATGCAGAAGGGGAGAAAGTGAGAGCAGAGAGAGGGATCCAAAATTATCTATTGGGTACAATATACTCGACTCAGGTGATGCGTACACTAAAAGCCTTGACTACAACACTGTATAATTCCTCCATGTATCAAAAAACTACTTGCACTCCCCAAATCTGTTGAAATTAAAAAGAAAACAATCTATCACCTCATATACTTACCATTTTTTGTGGTGAGAGCATTTAAAAGTACAATTTTGAAATATACAGGGAACTATGATTTATTCCAGTCACCATGCAGGGCAGTACATCACTAAAGCTTATTTCTCCTGAATAACTGAAACTTTGTACCCTTTGACCAATAACCCCCAGTCTCTGGTAACCCCCATTCTACTTTCCACTTCTATGAGATCAACTTTCTCAGATTCAACATACGAATGAGATCATACGATGTTCGTCTTTCTGGGCCCGGTTTGTTTCACTTAGCAGAATGTCCTCCAGGTTCATCCACGTTGTCACAAATAGCAAGATTTCCCTCTTTTTTTAAGGCTGAACGGTATTTCACCACGCATAGATGCCACATTTTCTTTACCCATTCATCTGCTGATGGACAGCCAGGTTGATTCCACATCTTGACTATTGTGAATAATGCTCCAATAAACATGGGGGGTACAGACAGCTCTTCACGGTACTGATTTCAATTTCTTTAGCTATATCCCCAGCAATGGGATTGCTGGGTCAGGACCTTCATACCTTCTACTTGACCTTAAGCATGCCTAAAAGGAGGGCCCTGAACCAGATGATTTCTAAAGCCTAATGATAGACACCGAACAGAGTGTAAACTTAAGAGTCGGAAAGTGTGAATCTCGCCCATATCAAGGAAATGGGGTGCTTGTTTGGGGCAGGGGTAGTGAAGACTCTCCCAATTCTGTGGACACACTCTGTCTCATCTGGACTAGGGTACAGTGGCACAATAACAGACAGAGGGGAGGATCATTGATGCAGTGTCCTGCCCGTCATGTGAACGCAGCACCCATGGCTCCTCTGGTCACCTCCCTCTAGCACACTGCCAGTGTCCTCAGAACGATGATGACAGTGCCAGCAGCATCACCGGCAGGAAAAGCAGTAACAGCAGCAACATTTCTCTAGCCTGTCTGTGAGCCAGACACCTGTAGAATCACTTTATATATTTACATTTACGTTCCGCTGAATCCTCATAACAGTCCTGAGAGACAGGGAAAACTTTTATTATCCCATTTTATAAATTAGAAAGCAGAGGCATGGAGAACTGAAATAACCTGCCCCTGTTTACAGCACTTGTCTGATGGCAGGCCTGGGATTTGAATGCAAGCCGTCTGTCTGGCTTTCTACTTTACTTCTTCAGTGAAAAAAGAAAAGTGGGGCGGTACCTGTGGCTCATCAAGTAGGGCGCCGGCCCCATATACCCAGGGTGACAGGTTCAAACCCGCCCTTGGCCGAACCGCGAAACAGAAAACTAGCCGGGCGTTGTGGTGGGCGCCTGTAGTCCCAGCTGCTCGGGAGGCTGAGCCAAGAGAATCGCCTAAGCCCAGGAGTCAGAGGTTGCTGGGAGTTGTGTGACGCCACAGCACTCAACTGAGGGCGATAAAGTGAGACTGTCTCTACCAAAAAAAAAAAAAAAAGCAAAGGTAGGTAGAGCTCAACTCTGTGGATACGGTCTGCCTCATCTGGACAAGGGGATGGTGGCACTGTAACTTCTTTCACAGTCCCCTTATCTCTGCCTGGGACATCTTTGGCTTTCTTGGAAGCCTCAACACAATCGCGGCTCATACTGAGCAGACAATCACCTAAAAACCCTTAAAATGCTTTTGACTTGAGCTACTTGTAAGCCAGGTCTCCCATTCCATTCACATGATTATTTAATCCTAAATAGATTACATTTTACATTGAGCCCTACTAGAGTCTAGATTTTAGTTCATGGTTTGACCCTACAATCATTTCAAAACATGGTATATTATCAGAGTTGCCTCTCCCAGCTTAGTAATAACATCACAATAACAGGTGACAGGTTACTGAGGCACTCACTGTCTGCCAAGCGCTTTGCTACGTGTGTTTCATGGGGTACCTTACATACTTGGTTAGCCTTTACACACAGTCAGATATTATTACTATGCTCACTTAATAGGATAATAAAGCAAGGCTAGTGAAGTTAAAAACCTGGCTCAAGATCCATTTAGGAAGTGAGAGAGCCAAGGTTCCTATCCGGGATGATCTGACTCCAGGACCTGCACTGTCACCGATTTTCTCTCCCACCTCCGTGTACCATCTAAAAACTTGTCATCTAAGTCAATCACGAAAAATGTCAAACAGGATCAAGGACAGGACTCAGAATTGCATCCCTTCAGGGGTCCATGAGCCAGCTACTCACACGGTTATGAACAGAGATTGAGGCATTTTTCATAAAACATTGTGAGCCAGAGAAGTTGAACCATTTGCTGACATTTTCACCTTAAGGAAAGAAAGGAGATGGAAAATCCAACAATGCAGAAAGGTTGGGTCCCTCATTCCATCAGCACACCCTCCGAGTATGTGTACGCGGGAAGCCATCTGAACTGTTTTGCAGTTATGGGACCATCTAACCAGCAGTTCTCCAACTTGTCCACATGCATCCCATGACGTCTTGTCCAAACCCTTGCTGGCATAAACGTGCACGTCATCAAAGACACCTCTGACCGGTGGGAAACAGGGGTTGTTTGTCCCGACTAACTCTCCCGGAACACAGGACACTAGTCTAACAGCTCATAAATCATCCATTAATAACTCAATATAGAATTTTGCAAGGGATTAACGTCAGTGTGAGATTTTTGAGACTCCACGAAGCCAGGGAGCCACTCCCAGGCCTCAGGCTCCACTCAGCGGACACCCTGCACCTCCCTACACTGGGCCTGAGATTCACCTACCGCTGCAAAGCACGTCCATGCTGCCTCCGCAGGTGCCCTCAGCTTCAGCTTCTCTGTCATTTCCAGTGGCAGCAACTGTTTCCTGGGTAAAGAAATAGAAGTCATATGGCCTCAGAGCAGCTCTCTTTCTCTTAGCCCTTGATTGAAAATAAAGCTGAGAAATCCCTTCTTCTCTTTGCATTTTCAAGAACCTCTGTTTGGTCTGATATTCTTATTCCAGGCCTTTTTTTTTTTCATAATGTCTAACAAAGACTATCTCCTTGACCCAAGTTGAGTCCAGTGCCTCTGAGCCCTGTCCTTGGGCATGTGCTCCCCCACCCTCCGTATCTGATCAAATTCCTCCTGCCTCATCATCCCTAAGTCGTGTCTGATCCCCCTGGCCTGTCTCCAGCTAGAATCCTTCTAGAATGGTTTAGCCAGAATCCCCCTCTGCGTAATTTTCTACCCACTGCCCCCCACCCGGGCACTGTGCTGTAAATTCCCACTTGCCCGTGCTATTGGCAGAGTTGAGCCGGGTCTCTTCCTTTCTGCAGTGTCCTATTGCAGTGGTCCCTGCACCTGTCACAAGAGTCCTGAATCTTACTATTTTAAAAATAGTAAGTAGGGCGGTGCCTGTGGCTCAAAGGAGTAGGGCGCCAGCCCCATATGCTGGAGGTGGCAGGTTCAAACCCAGCCCCGGCCAAAAACTACAAAAAATATAGTAAGTAAAATCTGTCTTACTATTTTAACAAGTGTCAGAATAATTTTTCTTTGACTTGTCTCCTTTGGGCACTTTCTATATAGCTACAAGGGGGTCTTCAAAAAGCTCACGGAAAAGGCATACGGCACATCTCTTGGGGGCGGGACACAATTGTAAGAGGGACTTTACCTAACAAATGCAAACATTGTAACCTAATTCTTTGTGCCCTCAATTAACCTGAAACAGTATAAATAAATAAATAATAAAAAATAAAGAAAATGTATATTATTAAAAAGCTGTGCATACCTTTCGAAATTTTAATTATATTTATATTATGTATATAAATTATATTTTTCTGAGACACATTGCCAGTGATAATTTAAATCCATTCCAGAATTATAGATTAAAACAAACTGAAAGCAGGGCTCGGCGCCCATTGCTCAGGGCTTAGGGCACCGGCCACATGCACCAGGGCTAGTGGGTTCAAACCCAGCCCAGGCCTGCTAGACAACAATGACAACTGCAACAACATAACAAAAATAAAATACAGCCAGGCATTGTGGCAGGCGCCTATAGTCCTAGCTACTTGGGAGGCTGAGGCAAGAGAATCGCTTAAGCCCAAACATTTGAGGTAGTTGTGAGCTATAATGCCACGCACTGTACTGAGGGTGACATAGTGAGACTCTGACTCAAAAAAAAAAAAAAATACTGAAAGCATATATAAGTTCAAAAACATTTATGCCCAATAATTCCACTCTTGGAAATAATTCCTCAGGAAACAATACAAGCTACGAACAAAGATGACAAAGCTACACTCTGCGACCTTATTTGTGGCAGTCAGTCCTTGATCACAAACAAAATACTTAAAAATAGTTTGCCTAGTTGAGTAATTTTAATGCTTCTGTTCACTGGACCCAAGCAAGCTTTAGAAAAATTCCATTTACAAAATAAGTTTATTGGCATAAAGATACATTTGTAATACACATTAAATGGAAAAAGCAAATCACAAAACCATATCATCTTAACTATGTAAAAGCACATGCATTGTTATTTGTTTAGGGGGATTTCTGTAGTTGAAGGAAATACTCAAATCAGTTTAAGCAAAAAAAAATGGCAGGCGTATGAGGGAGTCTCCCAGACTCAAGAATGGCAAGTGGAAAACTCTGAGGACCAGGGCAGTGTGCTCTTCTGCGCCTGGGGGCCCCATGTTCTCAGGACCCTCTTGATTAGTTCCTTCATCACTTTCCCTGCCCACCAGCTTTTTCTCCACTGTTTAATGGGAGTTGAAATAATTGACAGGGACTGACTAGACTCTTGGCAGCATAATTTCGAATTTCCGGCATACAGAATTGAATTAGCCCAGCCTGAGTAGACAGGTCCATTGCTGTCCAATTGGATATGGCCAGAAAGCTAAGGGTCATTTTGTCTACCTGGCTGCAGGGCTGCATTCCTGTGAGTAATTATTAGGGACATATGGGAGGGGAAAATGTCTTTTTCCTCTACCCTGCTGGGTTCTCTGGCTAGGTTCAAATTAGACTGACAAAAGACAGGTTATCAAAAGGAAAAGAAAAGGGAAGTTTATTAATACAGGGAAGAATTCAACCATGAGGAACTTAAAGGGGTAGTTAAAACTTGGGGCGCAGAGCTGCGCCCACGCCTCTAGTCCCAGCTAATGGATTGCTTTAGCCCAGGAGGTCTAGACCAGCCTGGACCACCTATCAAGAATCTGTCTCAAAAAACTTGGAGCTTGGGCGGCGCCTGTGGCTCATCAAGTAAGGGCGCCAGCCCCATATACCGAAGGTGGCAGGTTCAAACCTGGCCTTGGCTGAACTGCAAAAAGAGAAAAATAGCTGGACCTTGTGGTGGGCGCCTGTAGTCCCAGCTACTCGGGAGGCTGAGGCAAGAGAATCCCCTAGGCCCAGGAGTTGGAGGTTGCTGTGAGCTGTGTGATGCCACGACACTCTAACAAGGGCGATAGAGTGAGACTCTGTCTCTACAAAGAAAAAAACAAAACTTGGAGCTTATATAGCATCATAACAGAGAAGTATAAATGTGTTTTTTAATATGGTAACTTTTTTTAATAATAAAAGCATAGCCCATGCAAGAGAAAAGTTCAATTTAATTTCGGTTGGGAGGAGAGGTGGGGGGTCAGAGATTAAGGAGAGGAGGCAGGAGGACTGCAGTGTAGGGTCTGTGGCACACCTCCTGGGTGAAAGCCACAACTATAACACAGGCCTTTCCTAACCAATGCAAGCATTGCAGCCTAATTGTTTGTACTCTCATATTAATCTGACATTTTTAAAAAAACAAAAGCATAAATTTGCAAAGAAGTGACAAAGGAAAAGGGATCCCAAAGGCAGAAAAGTGTGGGATGGTAAATATGAGTAGAACCGATGGGAAACAGGGGCCTAGTTTTGACAAGATTTCCTCTGTAGATTCCTGCGGTGCTGACTCCAGGTTCGTAAGAGTCTAGAGTTGTCTCCAGTGATTCAGAATCATCACCATAGACAGAAGAATGGCAAAGGATTTGTCCCGTGTCTGCGTTTTCTCAATTGCCTTCAGCGCAAAATATCCTTACAGCAGAGAGCACAATAATCTCTTTCCTCCTCCCCTGTACCCCTACCTTCTCCCCTCTCCCCGTACTGTGTCCATACTGTGTAACTTTGTTATTGATTATGTGCATTTATTTATTCTTTAATTGTTCCAAATGAATGTATGTAATCTTCCCCTGCAAAAGATGGTTAAGTTTTCTAATAGAGAAAAACCATCATGTTTTTGGAGTGGCGTATTCTGAACCCCTCTGGGCACAGCAAGAAGAGAAAGGGCAATGGACGGAGCGGACATCTGCAAGGTGTCTATTAAGGTCATAACATGAAAAGGGTGGGTGTGGTGGCTCACGCCTGTAATCCCAGCACCTTGGGAGGCTGAGGCAGCTGGATTGTTTGAGGCCAGGAGTTCAAGATCAGCCTCTATCTCTATAAAAAAGTAAACAATTAGCTAGGTGGGTGCCTTTCAGTCCCAGTTACTTGGAGGCTGAGGCAGGACAATCCCTTGAACCAGAAGTTTGAGGCTGAAGTAAGCTAAGCTCATGCCACTGAGCTCTGCCCTGGGCAGCAGAGTGAGACCCTCTCCCTAAAAAAAATGTTTAAAAAGAAGGAATTACACCCAATTTTTAGTAATATTTACCTCTGAATGACTAGATTATGATGGTCCTTACTACGTATGCTGTTTTATGTTTGCTGTTTTCTACAGCAGTGTGTGTATGTTTAGAATCAAGAGAAAATTGGGTTTTGATTTGTGTTTTTAAAATAGCTAACATGTGGCTCGATGCCTATGGCTCAAGCCGCTAAGGCACCAGCCACATACACCTCAGCTGGTGGGTTCAAATCCAGCCAGGGCCCACCAAACAACAATGATGGCTGCAACCAAAAAATAGCTGGGGGCGGGGCCTGTGGCTCAAAGGAGTAGGGCACCGGCCCCATATGCCAGAGGTGGTGGGTTCAAACCCAGCCCTGGCCAGAAACTGAAAAAAAAAAAAAAAAAAAGATAGCCAGGTGTTGTGGCACTCCGGTAGTCCCAGCTACTTGGGAGGCAGAGGCAGGAGAATCACTTGAGCCCAAGAGTTGGAGGTTGCTGTGAGCTATGATGCCACGACACTCAACCCAGAGCGATAGCTTGAGGCTCTGTCTCAAAAAAAAAATCTAACATGTACTGGGGCCCCACCTGCCATGTGCCCACTCATTGGGTGTGGGTGATACAAAGTTAAATGATCGCAACACAGTTCCTGTCCCCAGTGAGCTAGCTCCCCTGTGTGCATAGTTGCTTAGCCAACACCTTCCAGGATTCTAGTGGTTTCTGCCACCAGTGTCATTTAATTATGTAACTTAGAACACTAACAACTGTAGTTCACACTGTGGACTTTGTTATTGATGATATACATTCATTTATTCTTTAATTGTTCCAAATGAATGTATCTAATCTTCCCCCACAAAAGATGTTAAGTTTTTTAAAAGAGAAAAACCATTCTTAATATTTCTTTAATACCCTCTGGTGGAAGTTTTTTTTGTTTTTGTTTTTTTTTTGCAGTTTTTGGCCGGGGCTGGGTTTGAACCCTCCACCTCAGGCATATGGGACCAGCACCCTACTTGCTGAGTCACAGGCACCACCTGCTGGTGGAAGTTTACTTTGATTTTTTTGGTGGTTGTTCTGGTTATTGGTTTTCACTGTCCACAGGACTTGTTAATTGTTTTTCAAGAAAAACTCTTCCTTAACCCACATATTCATGCTTCATAGTTCAGAAACACAGGTCAGTAGTAAACTATGTAATTCAATCCAAAGAAATTCTTTATATTCTAAAATTGGTTGGTTACTTTTAAAGTTATTATCCTTCCTCATCTCCTCAAAATCTTTCATGGAGTAACAATTTCTGCAGAAATCTCTATTGACGTTCTTTCTTGGTTCAGCCACAACAAACTTAATAGAGAGCTGCAACCCCCGGGGATATAACAAATGCTCCAGAAATCACACACACTTGGCCAGAAGGCCATGGATCTGAGGTGCCTGGACACCATGGTGGTGATTGTCCTTGATGGGAATGTCAACCTCAACACCAGCATCCTTGCTGGCTGAGAAATGGACAGCCCAGAACATTCACTTAGAATCACCAAAAGTCTAACTTTCCTATAACTACAATATGTTTGTCTCTAATGGATCTGCTTACCTAATAGTTAAAAAACCAGTTCTTTCCCCTCTTGCTGGGAAAAGCCTTAATTCCCCTTTCACCATTCACACTTCCTTCATCTTCACATTTTGATACAAGATTTCAAGATCACAAGTATAGCCACAAATATTTACTTCAGTTAAGACTCTGGACAACATGTAAAACCATATTTAACTGCTTATTATTCATATAATCAGGAACTCTATCCCTAAAACTGTGACCTACAGTCTTTCAATGAATTTTTGTGTCTTTTACTATGGATGGGGTTCAATTCCTTTTTTAAAGCTTTTCCATTGAAATACAATCTTTGAATCTCATAGGAAAGTAACATGGTAAAGCCGGAAATACCAGAATTTTGACCTCGGCAGGCCTGATACAGACACCTAGCAGGGCATTTCACCTCTCTGGGCCTCAGTTCCTGTACGATGGGAGTGGTTAGGGTGAAAAGCTCATAGGTGCTTCATGCGGGACGAGCAAAGAATGTCTCTAAACCAGGATTAGGATATAAAAGTGTAAGTTTATCTTTTAGAAGGAAAGAGAGCGCAAAGGAAGGAAAGAGAGAAAGAAGAGAGTGGGGAGATGGCGTGGCACCCAAAAGAAAGACAGGAAAGAATGCCGGAGGTGCAATCGAGTAGTTTCTGAATTTAAGGGCGACAAAGAAAAAAGGGTAATTGCAGCCAAGTTCACAAGGTGCTGTGGATGGGAAAAGGTTGAAGGCAGACTTTTTACAGGTGTTCCCAACGTGTACAGGGCCTGTATCAGGTGGTCACTAAACTTTGGTGAAACCGATCAAATGGACAGAGAGCAAAGAAGTGGCAGGAAAACACCCACCTCGCTGTCCCAAAGGGCAGGGGATGCAGAGCTCCTTTCAGAGTCAAATTACGTGGACAAAGTTCAGCCCCTCCTTCAGTTAAAAAGCCGAGGGCAGGGCTTAATAAGGAAGTGGCTCTCCCCTGAGCTCCCGCCTCGTCCCAAACCTGAAGAGCTACAGCCTGGGGCTCTAGTCACTGGAGCCCTTCTAAATGAGAAGCCAGGACGGCTTGTGGAAAGTTGGCCCTTACATTTCCTGGAGACTCAGGCAGAGAGACATCCGTACTGCCACCCGGCCCACAGCAGAGAAACCGCCGACCGCTCCAGACCAGGTAACACCAGGAGGCAGCAGTCTTCCTCTCAGCCTCCGGGGAGGACGCGGCCCGCCCTCTCCTCCTGGTTTGCCCAATGAGGCGCCTGGCTCAGGAGCTAGTTCGTGGGTTTGGGAAAAGTTCTTACCACCTAAACCTCAGCGTACAAAGTGACATTGAGAGACTCTCCAGAATCTCTTTACTGGAGTTCCCAGGAAAGAGAAAGAAAGGTTATTCGGGTTTCTCTTTCATTTCTCCTTTGCTTTGGAGAGTTTCATTAAGAATTGTGAGTTGTGGCTGGGTGCCTGTGGCTCAGCAGGCTAAGGCGCCAGCCATGTACACCTGAGCTGGCAGGTTCGAATCCAGCCCAGGCCCGCCAAACAACAATGATGGCTGCAACCAAAAAATGGCCGGGCATTGTGGTGAGCGCCTGTAGTCCCAGCTACTCGGGAGGTGGAGGCAAGAGACTCGCTTGAGCCCAGGAATTGGAGGTTGCTGTGAGCTGTGATGCCACGGCACTCTATCCAGGGTGACAGCTTGAGGCTCTGTCTCAGAAAAAAAAAGAATTGTGAGTTGTGACATGAGAGGTTTTGCTAGGGCCTATTATTTTTAACCACCATTAATTAGTTGGGGTGGAGTTTACTGTACGGTGTTTTTTTTTTTTTTTTTTTGGTAGAGACAGAGTCTCACCTTATAGCCCACAGTAAAGTGCTGTGGCGTCACACAGCTCACAGCAACCTCCAACTCCTGGGCTTAGGCGATTCTCTTGCCTCAGCCTCCTGAGTAGCTGGGACCACAGGTGCCTGCCACAACGCCCAGCTAATTTTCTGTTTTTGCAGTGCGGCCGAGGCTGGGTTTGAACCCGCCACCTTCGTATATGGGGCCAGTGCCCTACTCGATGAGCTACAGGCACTGCCCCTGTACTGTGAAATACTAACATTTGAATTTTTGTAATTGCCTGGCAAAGCTGATATCAGTTCTAAAATATCAGCAGAATGATTTGCTGAATTCATTACATTCCCATTAATGTCATTGTTTTTTGTTTTTTGTTTTGTTTTGTTTTATAGTGATAGAGTCTTGCTCTATCACCCTCAGTAGAGTGCCATGGCGTCACACAGCTCACAGCAACCTCCAACTCGTGGGCTTAGGTGATTCTCTTGCCTCAGCCTCCCAAGTAGCTGGGACTACAGGCGCCTGCCACAACGCCTGGCTATTAATGTCATTTTTTGATTACAATAAAAGTTTTCAGTAAATTAAAAAAAAAAAAAAAACTTTGCTTGGGCCAGGAGTGCTGACTCATGCCTGTAATCCTAGCACTCTGGGAGGCTGAGGTGGGTGGATTGGTTGAGCTCACAAGTTCAAGACCAGCTTAAGCAAAAGCAAGACCCCAATCTCTACTAAAAAAAAAAAACAACTGAGGCAAGAGGACTGCTTAAGCCCTAGTTGGAGATTGCTGTGAGCTATGACATGAGGGCACTCTACTCAGGGCAAAAGCTTGAAACTGTCTCAAAAAAAAAAAAAAAAAGTCATGTTTAACTTTCTCAGACCTCTCTCTTGTATCTGCCAAGGTACGTGATGGCAAGTCAGCCCATGCGTGGCCAGGAGTGCCACTGCCCCAGCTGGTGTAGAGCAAAGATTGGACTGAGCGTGGGAATCTCTGGGTTAGAGCCTCAGGTCTAGTCCCCTAGAGATTGCCTTCAATACAAGGCCCAGGTAAATGGGAGTGACCCCTCCTGCCCTTCCAGAGAGCTTCCTCCTCCCGAAGTCCCCAGCCTACTCTTTTCCACAATCAGAGCCTCAGTTTGGTGAATGTGACCCAAGGCTCTGTCTCTGAGTTCCGCTTCTGTTATGAGGCTGTTTCTCCTCCTTCCTCATTCACCTCCACTATTAAAGAACATGTTGCACTTGGAGAGGACAGACAGGAGGCACGAAGACCCTGAGAGGTCTGGAGTGAGGGCAGGGAGGAGAAGGGTGGACAAAGCTGAGCTTAGGATGTGGGTGGGAGCCCTCTGGGCTTGTCAGCGGCTGTGCCTTACTCTCGGGCATCACCTGTGTATCCAGAGCAAATGGAAGTCAGCTCCTTTGCTGGGACGGTCAACAAAGGATTTTTTTATGCCCCTCACTGCCAGGACAGGCAGAGACAAAGCAAACCACATGTAAGTTCTGACTCCGGCATAATTGTGGCACCAGGTGGTGGTGGCCCCTGTGCGTGAGAATACCAGTACTCACCGGCCTTTCCTCTCTGGGCTCATCCATTACCTGTGGCCCAAAGGGAAGTGAAATCTAACCTCAGCAAATGAATCCACAGAGCTAGAGAGATCCTGAAAGTGTATCTAGAGATAACTGGGACTTGGTGCTCCCTGAAGGTGGGCCTTCCCCACTGTGCCTCAGGACACAGCCCCACAGCCTGTGTTCTCTCAGAACACACTGGGGGCAGCCCTGCAGGACACGGCCACGGGGAAGGGGAGTGCCTCCCACAATGAGGACACAGTAAAAGCCCTACAACCTTGCCTTTGACAGGTAGGTTTGGAACAAAGGAGGAGGTATGTAAATACAGGCTGGAAGGAATAGGGCTGTGTCCCCTGAACCCTTGAATTAGAATAAGCCTTGCAGGTCTCCCTTCCAGGTTTTGAACCAGCCCTCCCGAGCCCACCCAAGGCTTCTACAAACATGAGCATAAAACTAATAGTTTGTGTTTCCATAAACCCCCAAACTGGGCTAAAGTAAAATTTCACTCAGAATAGCCGAGAGCATGCAGGCTCTAACCTGAGATGCTACTGATTCACAGACTTAGCTATAAACTTAACACTAGCTCTCCCTTAATTTATAATGAGGATTAGCAGGAAGAAAAACTCTACTCTTGGTAAATACATTTAGAGGGTCTTAACCAAGCTATGGAAGTTGTACTTTGTGCTTTGTAGGTGTTCATGGCGGCCCGCTGTGGGGCCCACTCCCTGGCACCTCCTTCCACTGCTGCTCTCTCCGCCTCTCCACCTTTCTCCTCCTTGGCTTTGCCTGTTGAGTGGGCCACAAACAACAGCCTTTCTAGCCAGTAAGACAACAAACAGTCCTTTTTTTTTTTTTTTTTTTGCAGTTATTGGCCAAGGCTGGGTTTGAACCCACCACCTCAAGCATATGGGGCCGGTGCCCTACTCCTTTGAGCCATAGGTGCTGCCCCAACAAAAACTCCTTTTACAAAATGGAAGGCCCGTGGGCTTCATCTTGACCTCAGTGGTCCCCTTTTCTAAGCAAACCATCCTCCTCATGAAGCCCCTCCTCTGTCCATCATCGACAACACACTCAAATATATGTTAAGGCCTTTGCAATACATTAAGAAGGTTGTGGCTTGGCGCCTGTAGCTAAAGCAGCTAAGGCGCCAGCCACATACACCAGAGCTGGCGGGTTCAAACCCAGCCCGGGCCTGCCGAACAACAATGACAACTACAACCAAAAAATAGACAGGCGTTGTGGTGGGCGCCTGTAGTCCCAGCTACTTGGGAGGCTGAGGCAAGAGAATTGCTTAAGCCCAGGAGTTGGAGGTTGCTGTGAGCTGTGATGCCACGGTACTCTACCCAGGGTGACAGTTTGAGGCTCTGTCTCAAAAAAAAAGAAGGTTGTATTTTCTGGACCTTTTTCCAGAAGCATAGTATAACTGGCTTGAGGAGAGGGCTCTCCCTCCTCCCCAAGGCCAGAGTTCCTGGAAGACCAGAGTGGACACCCTGCCTGCAGTGTCCAGAGATGCTTGGTTCGAAACGAAGTTATGAATTAAAAACCTCCTAAATCCTCTCCTGAGAAATTGCAGCTCTGGCTTCTTGCCCAGACTCAGCCTCTCCCTACCAGGTCTGCTGCACATAATTCTGCCCACATACCCCCCTGCAGCCTCACTCTATTGGCTCATTCTTCTGCTCCACTCAGGTCTCTCAGCCTCCAACCTCAGGCCACTTTACTTGCTGGACATACCTCAGGTTTCAATGTTTCTCAGCAATATCTTTCATTCATAAGGTCACTGGAGTTAGCAAATAAAAATACAAGGTATCCAGTTAAGTTTGAATTTCACATCAGGTAAACAACATTTTTGGGGGGGTTATGTACAAAATTTTATTTGGGACTTACTTATACTAAAAAATTTGTTGTTGATCTGAAATTCAAATCTGGCTGAACGTCTGGAATTTTTCTGGCCACCCTATACTCATTCACTCCTTCATTCATCACACATTTATTGAGCATTGACCATATGTCAAAACTCTATTATAGGTGCTGGGAGAGCCAGTCTAAGCCCCAGTCTTTCTATCTTGCAATATATTTACCTTTTTTATATACACATACACCCTTACAGATGTGAGCTTTTTAACAGTGCTACCACATTTAATAACATTATCAACAATTCTTCAATATCATTTAAAACACATACCATATTCAAATTTCCCTTGTTGCTAAAATGTTTATATCTTAATACAAGTAAATATGTTTGCATTAGGATCTAATGAATGTTCCCTCATTACAAATGATTGATATGGTTCTTAAGTCTCTTTTAACCTGTGACGGTTAGTTACTCCTTGGGAGAAACTGTTGCCCAGGCTGATCGTGAACTCCTGCGCTCAAGCCATCCTCCTCCTTGGCCTCCTGAGTAGCGGGGATTGCAGGTGTGCCACTGCACCCAGCCAGTCCTCCTCATCTCCCTTTTTTTTTTTTTTATTTATTTTTTTTATACAGAGCCTCAAGCTGTCACCCTGGATAGAGTGCCGTGGCATCACAGCTCACAGCAACCTCCAATTCCTGGGCTCAAGCCAGTCTCCTGCCTCCGCCTCCCAAGTAGCTGAGACCACAGGCGCCCGCCACAACACCTGGCCATTTTTTGGTTGCAGCCGTCATTGTTGTTTGGCGGGCCTGGGCTGGATTCAAACCCGCCAGCTCAGGTGTATGTGGCTGGCGCCTTAGCCCGTTGAGTCACAGATGCCAAGCCTCCTCATCTCCTTTTATTGGTGCTCTGCATTCATTTAAAAAGCTAGCTTGTTCGTCTTATAGAGTATACCACATACTGGATTTCCTGTGGTCACTAGTGCATTCCTCTAGTCCCTCTATTTTCTGTAAAGGGGTGGTGAGAGCCACAGGCTGGATCAGATTCTGATCCAGTTTATTTGATCAGAAGATATATAACGATTGTGTCATCTTGAGTGATGTCATTGGGTTTAGGTACTGTTGATGTGACCCAGCCTGGACGCCATATTGATGAGATCCTGGATGAAGGGCTGGGGTAACAAGGAAGTGGGATAGGGCAGATGGGGACCCAAGATGTGTTTTAGAGGAAGAATGGACAGGACTGTAGGAGGCAGAAAAGAGCGTGTCCTCAGAGGGGATGTCGGAGTGACTTCTGACAGCAAATGGTTTGCATAATGTGAGTATGAAATTGGGAGAGAGGAAGGGAAGAAAGATTGTCCAAGCACTGGAGTGGGATGAGAATGTGAAGAAGCAGCAAAGGAGAAAGGATAGCGGCCACACCCACACTTTGCTTGCCCCCCCCCCCCAATTTTTTGCTCGTGTTCAATTTCCTGAGGCAGGTTTGTGGGGCTTGGAAGTTGTGTAAATATGTCGGTGTATGTAGAGGTATGTTGGATTTTGAGATTCTGCCCTTTGCCACACTGGAAAGTCCATCTCTGTTCCCTGTACCTTCACTTGATGTTTTGGCATAGCCCCCAGCACCCTCCCAGGCTCACTTCCATCAGAACTCCCCTAGCAGGGCCATTGCCTCCTCAGGGCCTGGCCAAGGAGCAGTTCCTCAGATGAACAGTCTCTATATCAGCCGGTGTGAGCCTCTTCAGTTATAAATAAAGGGGAGGAGACAATGACAGACCCCTCCAGTAGACCTGCAGGGGTCATACTTCAGCCCTTCCCCTCCTTACAATAGCATGACCACGGAGAAAAGGAAGAGAATAGCCCCTGTCTAATAATATAGAAACAAGGACCAGAAAGGTGCAATAACTTGCCTGAAGATGTTGCAAGTTAGAGGCTGAGCCAACCCAGACTTTCCGCCCTTCAGACACCTGGTCCAGCTGGTCTGTACCACATCACAAACCCTCAACCCCTGATGGCAGTTACTGTGCTGTTTCTTAATAAGTTGGTCCTGGTATAACAGAGTACAGTAGAAAGAAAAGGAGGGACATGCCAGTCAATCCCATTTTTATCTCTATTATCATGCCAGCTTACTTGCCAAAACATAGTCTTAAAGTAAGACTAGGACAGGAAAGGAATATGATTCAGAGCCACATCAAGAACACAGCCAGAAGGCTTGGGATGACAGTTGAACTAGGAAAAAAAAAATAGGTACCACATTTGAGCCATGATCTGTGCCAGGACATGCATAGCTTATACCCTCATAATATCCCTGCAAGATGACCGTTATTATTCATGTATTTTTTTTTTTTGAGACAGAGTGTCACCTTCTTGTCCCTGTAGAGTTCAGTTGCATCATAGCTCACAGCAACCTCAAACTCTTGGGCTCAAGCAATCTCCTGGTCTCAGCTTCCTGAGTAGCTGGGACTACAGGCGCCACCACTATAACCTGGCTATTTTTTAGAGACGGGGTCTCACACTTGCTCAGGCTGGGCTTGAACTCCTGAGTTCAAGTGATCCACCCTCCTCAACCTCCCAAAGTGCTGGGATTACAGGTGTGAGCTACCATGCCCAGCCATTATTATTTATAATTTGCCTTAAGAAAGCTCACATTCAGAGAGGTGGAGTAATATGCCTCAGGTCACAAAATTTAGAAGTTGGCATGGCCATGATCGGAACTTGACACCATTAGAGAAGCCCAAGCTGATTAACAATATAGCCACTACTTATGACATTTTAATCTAGAGAGAGCTGGTAAATCTGAGCTTTCTGGCAGAAAGCGTTCATTTTGTCAGAGAAATATTGTCCTTAACTTGTAGCAGAAGAAAGCAAAGTAGCTTATTAACAAAATGAATTGCTTTCCTAGTAGGAAACCAGAAAAAGGGTTATTTCAGGAAAGCCTAAGCAAAAGGAAATTGAACAAAACCAGGTCAGTTATTTGTATGGGAGCAATCTGAGTGCTTGTACCAGTCTCCTGAAAGCATACCTGGGACCACATCGCTCCCCACTCAAAACTCGGAGCCGCTGTCCATTGCCCCTTTCAGTGTATTCCAAATGTGTAAGAAAATAAAAATAATAGCAGAATGTCTTTTTCAGATGAAATCTTACATGGAATGCCAAATATGGCAAGGACCAGAAGCAAACCTGGACAAGCTAAAGCAGAGATGGAGGGAGAAAGGGAAGGGTCAGGTGCACACCCAGACATTTCTCCCTAAGATGGCCTCTCCCATTTTTGCCACCTCCCCAACAAGACCTTTAACCAGCTCCTGCACCGTCTAAGGCTCCTTTTGAAGTATACTGATCTACATGAGAAATGCAAAACTTTTGGCCTGATGATCAAAGCCCACCATAATGAGACCCAGCCGCTATTTTAGTTATTTTCCCTCCACTATTCTCAAGCCCTGGCTATCCTCAAGTCCATTCTTAGCCATACTTGCTCTCTCAGCACTCTCCAAACACATCCTGAATTCACCCGTAGTCTTTCCTGTGCCCAACATGTTCTTAGCCACTATTTCCACCCACCTGTCTAAGAAGCTGCACTTGCCCCTCTATTTGGGGGTGACCTACCCTTCCTGACTCTCCTCTTACCTGGCAATCTGCATCTCTGCCAGGGAGCTTAGCTTACTCTCATGGTGTGGAGTCATTTATGCCCATGTCTCTCTTCCCACCCTAGTAAGACTGCAGCTTTTCCATCTCTGATTACCTCTGGCTGCCCAACACAAACAGAACAGGTGCCCCAGCAGCGTTCGCTGAGTGCCACCCATCTCTCCTACCTCCTAGGAGCGGATGGGCCACCTGTGGAAGGGTGTGATGTGGGCTTTGTTGTTACAGGACCATCATGTGCAGCACCAGCTCATGTGACCTGGAAGAAATCCCCCTGGACGATGACGACCCAAACAGCCTGGAATTCAAAATCCTGGCCTACTATGTCAGTCACCATGCCTTCAAGAGCACCCCTGCTGTCATCTCACCAAAGCTGCCAAGAACGAGAAGTCTGTCCCAGAGGGGTCTGGAGAGTTGGTCAGCAAACGAGTCATGGACGCAGGTGTCGTGGCCTTGCCGAAGCTCCCGATCCAGTGAGAAGCCCATAAACCTCACCAAGAAAAAGTCTTCTTGGAAAGTGCTCTTGGGACTAGTGGAGAAGGAGGAAGACTCGCAGAACTTGTCCCTGCAGGAAAAGGAAAACAGAACGGCAAAATTCCAGGGCGGATTTCCCGGTCAGTGGTCCAGGTCTCTTTCTAACGTGGACCAGTGCTTAGATCACGAAGGTAGGTGGCTGAGAATTCTTTCCCTCCCACACCCAAGTCTCTCTCAGAGCCTTTGTGTTCACAATGGTTCATCTTCTCCTGCCAGGTAAAGCAGCCTCAGACCGGACACTTGCTGAGCCTCAGGGCTCCAACTTAGTAGGATTCAATAATAATTGCCCTACTTTTCTCAAGATAGAAAGGAAAATGATGGCAGGGAAGAATGATGAGACTGGGTTTTCTCACTCCACTGTCTATAAATAAACTTTACCCAAACTTCTAATTCTCTGTGAGGAATTAGAAGAATTAAAGGAAAGGGCTGTAGACAGGTGCTCAGGCTGCTGCACTTCCTGGGGTAAGTCTACCCATATATCTGGGCCTCTGTGTTTCCATCTGTACATTGGGGCTATCCCATCCTCCCTGCCTCTAAGGGTTGATAGAAAGATCATAGAGCTATATACAAACATACTCTTCAAAGTATAAACCATTCCCAAATGAAAAGAAACTGAGAAGTGGCTCGGCGCCTGGGGCTCAACAGGCTAAGGCGCCAGCCTGGGCCCACCAAGCAACAATGACGGCTGCAACCAAAAAACAGCCAGGTGTTGTGGCGAGCACCTGTAGTTCCAGCTACTTGGGAGGCGGAGGCAGAAGACTCACCTGAGCCCAGGAGTTGGAGGTTGCTGTGAGCTGTGATGTTACAGCACTCTACCCAGGGTGACAGCTTGAGGCTCTGTCTCAAAAAAAAAAAAAAGAAAGAAAGAAAAGAAAAGAAACTGAGAAGCATTTTAACAAAATCTTCCCTCAGTGTGACAGAATGAATTGTATTGAATGCAACATTTTCATGAAAAGCTTTATCATAAACAATTGGCCTTTGTCCAGACACCTTGGTGTAAGCATCTTCTTCACCTTCCACAATGTCCAGTGCCCCACGCCCAGATTTTTGAAAAAGTTGCCCTCCTGCTGGGTTTGACTGGCCTGGTAACTTGTTAATAATTAGTCAACAGGTGGCAGTAATGCCCCAATATTAAAATGTAACTGTCCCGGCTTACTTGGAAAATCAAGCTGCCCGTTCATGGACAGCTTTCGGTCATTCACTTTTCCCGTCAGAGTTATAGAAGTTTAGAAGAGCAGGGGTTAGGGTGAGGGTTACCTAGGGGAACCTCACAGCACAGATAAGGAAAAGAGAGTCCCACAGAAGGGGATTGCCAGAGGAAACAGCTGGTGGTAGCAGCACAGCCTAAACTAAACCAAAGTCAAACTAGGACTGTGTCTGCCCTCTGCAATAAGCCATTTGCTCTCGGCTCTGCCGGCTAAGGCTGCAGTAGTGATTCTAGAGCAAAGGGGGTGGCTCCCTGCTGTCCTTCCCTCTGGCCTTGCTGGAACCCCAGCCTCTGCTCCTTCTGCTGGGGGATAGTATCTGCCCTGGAGCAAAGAACAGTTTGGAGGCACCTAAACTGTCTTTTCTGCTTTGCCTGCACTGTGGACTTTGCCGGGAGTCAGAGAAAGCTTTTACAGACTTTCATTCTCAGGCTTTTGCTAAGCTAAATGACTTGCTATATTTTGGTATTTACTGAAATGTCATTTGGCCCTTTTTTTATTTTCTAAACTTTTGAGAAACACGTTTTCTTTTTTTCAGTGGGAAAAGAAATCTTTTATGTACGATTTAGCGTAAAAGGTTAAATATGAAATACATGTAGACAAGGGGTTTCTGTGCTGTACAGCTGAATGGTATCTTTGGCTGAGTAACTATATACACGTCGCACATTCTCCCTGGAAAAGAACAAACAAGAACCTCCTAGGACGATTTGCCTTAAACACACAGGTCCAGCTTATCCTCCCTCTCACCTTTCTCCTCACTTTCCTGTTTATTTAGTTTCTTGTGTGCTTTTTATGTTACTTGCATTGGCTCTTATGCTGGGCGTGACTGCAGGGAGCCGCCCATGTGCACAGCAGAGGGAACACTTTTCACCTGTGTTCTTTTAACCAATGATCACAGTTTAGCCTTGTGCTGCCATTTCCAGAACTCAGATACCAGCCTTAAAGTGGGACTGTGTTCCCAAGAACAACGTTTATTAGGAAAAGGCCTTGAATATAAGAACATGGACACTGCCCCCCGTTCTGAAGATGACCCATCTGGGCTGTCTTACTCGTGAGTCTGTTTGTCCATAGCTATGACTGGCTACATAGGAAATGTTACCGTTAAGGTTAGGTTCAACGACAGGTAGTGGAAAAGCCAAATAACGATGGTTTCAATAATAGAGAGGTTTATTTTCCTCTCCCTTAAAAGAAGACAAACATTGGGCAACTCAGGCCCCTGCTACACGGGGCATTCAGATTCCTGGGAGTTCTGCCATCCCTCAGCTAGTGGCTTCCAACCTCAAAGTCACCTTATGTTCTAAGGTGGCTCCAACCATTATGTCTACATGTCAACCAGAAAGGAAAAGGAAGCAAAAGAGGGACCAAGGGCACCTTTCTTTAGATGACTCAGCTCCCTTCTATAGAGCTTTCTTGAGAACAGCGCCTGTGGCTCCGAGGGGAGGGCACCAACCCCATATACCAAAGGTGGCGGGTTCGAACCCGGCCCTGGCCAAACTGCAACAAAAAAATAGCCAGGTTTTCTGGCGGGCACCTGCAGTCCCAGCTACTTGGGAGGCTGAGGCAAGAGAATCACCTAAGCCCAGGAGTTGGAGGTTGCTGTGAGCTGTGA